>APFE031574264.1:0-54929 GCA_000404065.3 Pinus taeda | reverse complement strand
TTATTAATTTATCTAAACCAACTTTCCTTATTATATATATTTATTTTTTTAGAATATTGCAAATTTAATTTTTCTTGTCTTTTTTTTATGATTATAAATTTAATAATAGTAATTGAGAGCTTCCTTTTAAACTTATATGAATTTTTGGTATTCAAATAACATGTCAAAATACCATTGTGTTTTCTTCCAACTTTTTGTTTCATGAGCCAATAGGTCAACCTGAAATTTCAAATATACTATAAATTTTAACAAAATATTAGATGTGTGAGGCTTCCTGAAAGGGTGGTGGTGGTCAGTTACACACCTGCAGAAAAGCCTGATTGACTAGAGGGTATACTGTTTTTCATCCCCTGACAAATTATAATGCTGCTTGCCAAACCTTCTAAATTGGTCAATAAAGAAGAGATAATAAGTCTACAATTACTAATAAAATTGAGATGGGAATACCAAAATAAATACAAGAATTAACATGGTACATTCAACTAATATCATTCCTGGACTCTCTCGACTCTCTCTAGAATCATCGTGATAACAATAGTTTCATCCAACACGAATATATACATTATCTGTACACGGTTCTGGTTTTTATTTTCTCGTCAATGTTTATGAATCAAATGATGGAACTCCTAAAAACCATTGTAATCCTCCTTATAACCATAGTTAAACATGAGACATTAGAAATTTGTTTTAAAATTTAAAAAGCAATATGGTGCTTTATCAGGTTATCCAATACCGCTAGTACAGTTTCGAACCAAAAGAAATGTAAAGTTAGTTTTAAACAACATACCGTCAGCACACCAGTTCTGATTGACATGATCAGTATCATGTTGAGATGTCCGGGAATTCATTGAAGTCCCATGAAACCTTTTAGCTGCCTTGGCATTTGGACGAATGGGCTCTTGCGAGGTAAATTGTTTTGTTGTAACCCGTCGGTGCCTAGTTGAATATGCATCACCACCCTCCACAGACATCATTCTGCTATGACAAACAGGACCATTGAATTTCTCTAAGAGCATCATGCTGAGATGTTATGGAATTCACTGAAGTCTCAAAAAACCTTCTGGTTGCCTTGGCATTAGAACCAGTGGCATCTTCCAAGGTAAGCTCTCTAGTTGTGGACTCTAGGTGCCTAGTTGAATATGCATCACCCTCCTCCACAGAAATCATTATGCTATCACAAAATGTATTGTCTTGACATCTCTTTCTCTTGAGAGTTTGATGTTTTGAAACAACCATCTCAGATTCTTCCATTTGTCCACCTGCATTGCTAGCAGTTACCGGTTCTACTTTTAAATTAATATCTGCATTGGTTGTAGCTCGCACGTCCTCCACAAGCTCATCTTCACCTCCATTAGTATCCAAAGTTACCTTGTCAATATCATTCCGCCAACAGCTATGATGTAAACCTCTTTCCTGTGATACAAAACGAGTATATTACTTTTCAGAAAGAATAACATAAATCAATTAATGTAATTTATCTCACAGGTGGGCAGATCCAGGTAGATCGTTTTTTCATTCAACTGCTAACACAAATAAATTGATTTAATATAATTCATCTCACAAATGGGCAGGAGTGATTGTTTTTTCATTCAACACTGGTGAGGCTAGACTCAACTTAACCTGAGCGTAGATACAAAATAAATAAATAAATGTAATTCATAAATCATAAACCATGAAAAGTAAATTAGATTACCTCCATTCACAATAAAATTTGTTGGTCAGCCCGATCTTTGCAGATCTTTTTCTTTCATTCATCCATGTTCCAATTATATGATATGATTCTTCTAAATAAACTACTCTGGTGGCCATAACTCCTTCCACCTGTTCCTCAAAAATCCCATTCAATGTTCCAGTGATGTTCAGAGCATATTTCTTGCAGCTCCCGTAGTGGCTGCAGCTGCAGAGTGTGAGGTGTAGCAATAGGGGACAAAATATGCTTCATAATCTTCCATACACATTCAAAATCGAATTGGGTGTCTAGGAATATAGCACATGCAATGCTTTCTATTATATCTCCCAGCACCTGGTTAGAATAAAAAGAACAGTCGCTGCGGAGGAACCAAAAAAACTACTATGAACTGCTGAAGAACATACTCAAGAAACGAAAAGATGCCTTTCATTTTTTTTTAAAAGTACACAAAAACCTTGTCACAATTAAAAAATCAAGGTATTTACTCGCCTTTGGTCCTGCTTCTGTGCTGCCAAAAGACTTAAATTCACATTTCGCTTCCTTAATTTGGTCAACATAAGTTACAAACTTTGTTATTTGATTCATTAGAGACTCTGAATCATGACGAAGATATTTCTACAGTTATATTTCACAGCAGCACGTGCAAAATTCTCATTGTTGACAGTTGACGAGCGTAAATCTGTTAAAATCCCTGGAGGAAGTCTTGGGTACGTTGAATAGAAATGCCGCATGATAAGAAAATCCAACACAGAGTCCCCCAGAAATTCTAAACGCTGCACAATGATAACTTTTCAACATATTATCCAGCGATAATTTCACAATTTAGCATAGTATATTGTAGAAGTTAGTTGTAAAAAGTGTCATTTCCCTTCTACAACATCCAGCATTGAAAAAGACAAAGAAATATCAAATTTGAAAATAGTAACTAAAAAGACTGGGGTTAGTTTTAATTTTGGATAGAAAAACCATCTGTTCATTACTGATATGTTATTATCACGATTATGGGAAGATAGGTTGAACTTGGATATCTTTGAATGATGCAAAGCGGTAAGTAGCTCAATCTCTTTTTATCATGTTTAACTTATGACATAAGAACTAAAATTCACACAAACTAAATAATGTACACTTAATATGTAAAAATAAAACTTATATACTTCATATATACCTGGCAACAACATCCACCCTTGCTTCCCTGTAGTGATGCATGTGTAATAGCTTGCACTAACAGAGCCTTGTTCTGGAATTCATATCTCAACGCTGATTCCAGGCCATGAAAATTTGTGTCCCTTAAAACAGAAGGATCGACAAAAGCACGTGGACATGCTGCCACTGCTAAATCAGGTTCAATATCAACTTCCATATTCATCCACTTCATGAACTCAAAAGCAGCAGGTGCGTCACCCTTAACATAGTGTGCTCCAACTAGAGCCTCAACGGCATGAGATATTGTCTTCGAGGACATCCACCGATGACCCTCATCACAAGATTTCCCATCTGTAGCTAATTTATCTTCCTTTCCAGGTTTACCTAGATCTTCCAGGTTGCAACGACAACGACTGGCTTTTCTCTTAGCCATTCCAGGGGTGACCCATCGACGTGCATCAAATGTTTCATCGCAAATATATTCCTGTCCATCCCGGTAATCAAAACATATCATTGACAATATATCATTATCATGTTTAAGGGGTAGTTTTATTGATATGATCTTATTTTGTAACTATAAGAATTAATGTTCATAAAAATGAATATTTAAATTTTTTCAAGTAAAACCAACCCATACTATTTCAACAAAAGATATAACATTGGCTTGTCACAAAAAAAACCTTCAATAATATGGTCATATTTTCTCAATTACAGATATAATAACGAACACATAATTTGATACCTGCAGACTACGAGTGGTCGCTAAATGATGAAGAGTTGCATTTGAAACTAGCTCAGCTCGAAGTGCAGAGAGTTGTCCTTCATTTTCTCTTTCATATTTCAAGAACAGATGGCAACTAACGACATATTTTAAAAATGAATCCCCTAGCGATTCTAGCCATTCATATAAAAATGATTCTAAACAACGGGATGTAGTGAGTGCTTCCATGATCTATCAGGAAACAGAGATATAGAAATGTTACTTAAAAAAAAGCACTACTAATCTTATAAATAAACATATAAATACAAACTTACCAATTCAAGAGATATGAATGGACATTTAGGACGCCCTTCCCTAATAACTTTTCCAATTTGTCCAGCTAGCACTAATGAATTTAAGCGGTACATTACTGAAGGAAGTAAATAGAGGGACCGAATTATAAATGATTGAACTCCTAAATCCAAGCACAGCTCAAGAGGAAGCTCTACAAAGTTATCGGAATCTGGTTCTTTTTCTGTACATATCAAATCAAAATCAACCATTTACTATATAATTAAAAAAAAAATCTTAAATTGAATATACTTTTACCACTATTACCAATTAAAATCGATCACTCATTTCATACTGAAAATGTTTTAAATTGAATATTTCTTTACTAAATATATATTATATTTACACATTGGCATTACAATATTGTTGGTAAAATTGCAAAAACATTGCATCAAGTTAAAGAAGAAATAAACAAAAACCTTCCTAACCTTTTAAAATGTCAAAATGGTTGACAAGGAGATTGTAAGGCTGATGAGTCTGCTTCAGTAGTGGAAGAGGTTGGTTCACATGTTTGAGTTGTCTTTGATATCTACTAAATAAATCATTATTAATTTTGTATTTTTTCAAATAAACATAATTCTATAAATCTTTAAATATGTTAAAATATCACATATCTTTACTTTTTTTCAAAATAATCACAACAGGAAGTGTATTGAGATTCTTTTCCATCCTTGGGTGGAGGGAAGGGACTTTTGGAAGTTTTACCAAAAAGAACTCTGACAACAATGTAAATTCTTCCTGTATGCACAACTATTATTGCTTTATCCACTATATCTGAAACTCCTTGAATTCCAGTGGCCAAAGAAATGCCTTCTTCTTTCGGAACAATATACTGTAAAAAATTCCTCTTAAGCAAGATACCAAAATCATTTGTAACATGAGTGCCCTTCTCTGAACAAAAAAGAGACTTAAACAATTTTTTTCTGGAAATACAATATCTGATTAATTGCCAGTCAATATTGGCCTCTCTGTGACAAGCTCCAAAACGTTCTTCTTCAATGGGAAAAAGGAAGTACATATTACAACTAGCCCATAGTTTTTTAGTTTTAGACTTGGCTTGAACTAATACTTTAGTGAACACTCCATCGAAGAGTGTTTTGTGGAAATATTTTGCAACATTCAACTATTGATAGAACATATCAACAAAACAAAATCACATACAACTATGAGTGAGGCAAAATAATTTGAAATAAATTGTTTTAGGTATATATCAAAACCCTTGAAACTAATTTTTCTATAATATTCTTACCTGATTGGAATTCAATTCCACATCGCCACAATGCAAAAATTTCGAGCTAACTCTTTCATGTGGTAGAAAGAGTTTTATTTCAAAATTTGCAATGTGTTCATCTAGCTTTTCTTCAATCAAGAATGTGAAGCTTGCATATTTTGTCCCATTTGATTGTGATGTGAAATAAAGTTTGTAAAGTTGTAAAGTTACTCCACTCAATTTTTCACCCCATGTACCAGATAAAGCATATCCTTTATATGAATGCAACTCCTTTTTCTTGCTTATACCTAAATAAGCACAAATATATTTCCCACTTATCAGTTTTTTTCCTTAAACACTTTAAATTAAATGATACTAACTGTAAAGCATAATATATTTCAAAAGTATTAGGGGATTTTATTTTTTGTGTACTCTCACCTAGTCAAAATAACCCCCTAGGGGTAACTCAACTAGTGATGGTTGTGTAAATGAAATATTATGTTCGAGGAGATATGGTCTTCAAATCCCCTCGATCAACTAGTGTGTAGAAGGGAAAAATGTATGTGCCTAGAGTTTACAATGCTAGTGGTTGTAATCAACCTTGTGTGAGGAGACTACAAGACTAACTCAGTTGTCAATTCCACTCTCTCTCTCTCTTCATATCTTTTCCTTGTCACTGCTATCCCAATTGGTTTTGCAAGGTCCTCAAATCATGCATTTATCCGTGCCAAACCAAATATTTTTCCATATCTAGGGTTCTATTAGCGGATGAAAAAACAATACATGTTTCTCTGTGTCTCGACTATTTATCCACATTCCATGAGTTACTCATATATGATAAGCATGAAGTCTATAGTGCCATAAATTCAACCCTCACACTCATTGATGTGAATTCACTTTGTTGAAATTCGAAAGCATCATCCTTATGTGATGTATTGTTTACAAATTCCTTACCCCGTTGATCTGGTAATCGCCCTATGAGGGACATCAATTAAAGATTTATTAAACAAAAGGTATTACAAACTCATGTGTTGGTGTGTGTTCTATGTTATTTAAGCAACAAATCGATCAGATTGCCAATACACAAACATTTAAATGGAAAGAAAATAGAGAAATATAGCAAGCAATCACAAAGACACAAGAAATTTTATTAAGGAGTTCACCCTATTCTCCAGGGCTACATCTCTGGTCCAACTTTCAGTGGTGGCCTTGTTTTATTGTGCCTTTAGTAGAGAATTACAATGCAGGGACTCAATGTGAGTTCTCCTGAAGCAGGTTTTGCTTGGTAGGGTGGTTCTTGGATTTCCCAAGCCACTGGAGTGCACAGACTCTTCTTCTTCCTACCAACTCTGTGAACTTCGGGTCTACAATGGACAAAGCCAAATGTGATACTCAGTCTAGAAAGATTCCCGTATGGGATGGCTTGAATCTTCAAGCTCTTGTGCTCGATGCTATCACTGGTTAGCTTGGCCCTCTATCTCTTTATGCTCTTCTCTTGCTTTTTTACCTTCTTCCCTTTGTATTCTATCCTCCTCTCGGGATTGTGGTCTCTTTTCTCATCTCTCAGACTTAACTCCGACTTGATTGTGTATTCTATCTCTATTCATGGCTTTTTGTCATTCGAACCAATGCCCGCTCGGTTCCTCTTCCACCTCTGTCGATTCACCTTCTGCAGTTGCGCTTAGAGTTCCGTGTTTGGCATCAGCATGAACGTTCAGGGAGTGCTCACATGTCCCCATTCGAACAACACCAGCCTACTCATCGGTTCATTTCTCCAGTTGCGCCATGGATGTGTCCTTCCTCCACCGTGGAGGTTAAATGGATTCCAAATCCCTTTAGAACATGGCTTAATTCCCTGTCGATTTCGCTTCCTTCTATCATGCACAATCTCAGCCGTCTGATCTAGGCTCCTCCAAATCCAACGTCATATGCACGTCCCGCGCGGTTGACTTGGTTGACCAATAACACGCGATCAACGACAGTTTTGTCTCACCTCTGCCGCCACGTGTCGATCGCTGAGTGGGATCGCTCCACTTTCTCCAAAACCGTTTACCATTTGAGGGCACCCCGATCAATACCGTCGGTTTTCCAGAGCGTGGGTCCCGCCTTCATACGTTAGCACTTTTTGTTTCTCCGCCTGTGGTTCTCCGACTCCCAATGCAACCGAGTCCTTAAGGCTCCAACATTTTGGCCCTGTTCGCCTAGTAATGTGTGATTAGTCCCGCTAATCACGCATCGAAAGTCACCTCCTTTTCCCAATCTGGGGCTCCTAGTGGCTACTTTGACCTCCTGTGTAGTCTCCATGGGCCTCGATCAACGTGCTTTGACCGAGGTCCTCGTCGTTCCACGATAGCTGCCATTCCCACTGGTTCAGGGTGTTTTTGATGCTGTTTTGGATTCTTCCAAGATTTGTTTCATCCTGATACAGTCATGGTTCTTTGACAGTCTTTTATGGATCTAATTCGGTTCACGACCTTCCCACTGAAAGAGCTTTTGGACCACCAAAAGTTGGTTTACTTCAAGCATCGATTAAGTGAGGAAACTGTTGTCTCACTTGTCCAATCTCAATCCACTTCGCACTGCTCGGCTCTGAACCTTTATGCCCAGTCCTGAGGAATTCCACTTGTCCACTACGCATCGTCCTTACCTTCCTGTCTAGCACTGTGTATTCCCATAATTCATTAAGATATTCAGGTAGTAGGTCATCAATAGAAGGTAATTGATTCTGCTCTTCGGGGTCCTCAATCATTGAAGGTTCAAAAAACCTCAAGCAATATGTGTTCACGACTAAGTAGATGTGCATGTAACTTGGTAGATCAAGGCGAAAAGCATTTTCACCAATCTTCTCAAGTATCCTGAAGGGCTCATACCTGATAGGTTTTAGCTTTTTACTTTCACCTTGCATCCTGTCCTTGCTAATATACTGCCAGACTTGGTCTCCAACTTGAAAAATACGCTCCATCCGATGCTTATCGTGCCTAGCCTTGTACTTGGCCTGGCTCTTTTCCAGCTGTTCTTGTACTACCTGGTGGATCTCTTGGATCTGTTCAATGAACCTAGTTGCCTTCTTCGCATCATTTTGTCTATCAACCATGGTATCTTTACCAAAGACAAAATCCAAAGGAGACCTTGGTATAAAACCAAAACAGGTCTCAAAAGGAGATCTCTGTGTAGAAGAGTTTTTGATTCTATTGTAAACAATCCTCCAGGTCAGATTTGTAGAGAAATTAACATTCAGGCCCCACCATTCCTTTCATCATAAGGGTATCCCAAGTTAAAATTTGGTTGTAGATTATAAGCCAAGAGAAACATACGAGTTTGAGGGGGACATCCCAAGTCCACAGCTGAACAGAGAGGTCAGCAAGGGGGAGAGAATTGACACCTGAAGTGATATATTCATAAACATCAAAAGCCACAATCCTACTATCCATTATGTGACTCCCCCCAAACCAATCTATATGGACCATAAGAGCATTATACCGACTTAGCTGATATTTGACCTATATGTTTCCCATTCAACCCTTAGATGGGTCAAAATCTCAATTTCCCGAGCATGAGGTCAGGTTGGATTTGAAAAACACACTTGAGGACCCCTTCCAATACTTTCCAAGTTGGTAAAACCCCTCTGATTAATGGCATATATAATAGGGGTTGATAGAGAGTGACTACCAGACATGCCTTTGATAACATCCAATCCCACCAATACCTTCTGTCTATCTCCAATAAATCATCGAAGATTACTGCCAAGCCAAGGAATTGTAGTTTGTAGGCTTCTCCATGAGGTAGATTTATCTGATTTTAATGTGCCCCCCTCGCCGATCCACTCCTCCAAACCGTTGTGTCTGATGTATTTTTTTTGTATGATACTCGGCCAAAGCCCTTGTTCTCCAAAAATATGCCATAAGCTCATAGCCATGAGAGCTAAATTGAAGCTTCTAAAATTCAAGATTCCCCAACCCTCTTTTTTTTTTTTTTTCACTACTGATTCACGGATACCCATGGTCAGTGGGTCTGCTACGTCCAGGATCGAACAATGCTAGGGTGGACCCCACCCGAAAGGGGTCACACCCCTTGGCCTATTTACTGACTTGACCCCAAGATCTTTCAGGTTTCGACCCTGTGACCTCCCATTGGTGAGGCACTTGATTGACCGAGTGAGCTAACTCTTGGGGCTAGCCAACCCTGTTTTTCTTATTGATCGAGAGATTAAATTTAAACTAGTAAGGGGAATCCTCCTCTTTCCTGATCTAGATCATAGGAATTCAGACACAATTGTTTCAATTTTTTTAATAACTGCTTGGGGAATGTAGAAGATGTGCATCCAGTATACTGGAATACCCTGAAAGACTGCTATGATCATGATGAATCCACCTCCTAAAGCAAGCCATTTATGATCCCAACCAAATAACATCTTCTCGAATTTTTGTACAAGCTAATCCCAATTAGAGTTTTTGTATCCACAGGGATTAAAGAAGCAAACCAAATATTTGAAACCGATTGATAGTGGGCAGATCTTTACCTTAAAAATTTCTACAATTCTTTTTAACTCCACCAAGTCACCTTCATCAGAAATTAGCTCTATTTTTTCTTTGTTAATTTTGAGACTAGAAGCCTTATAATATTTATGAAAAATGTTGTGGAAATCTATCCATTCTAAGAATCTTGTAGTCCCACAAAGAATGTCATCCATGAACAATAAATGTGTGAGATGATAATTTCTAGTAATTCTACATCCTTTAATTTCACCAACCTCCTTCCTCGCTATTATCCCCTTTCTAAGGGCTTCTATAACTAGGATGAATAATAAAGGAGATAATGCACATCCTTGTCTCAATCCTCTATAGATTTTGAAAAAATTTGTGGGCTCTCCATTAATGAGAACTGCGATAATTGTCAATTTGATACATGCCATTATCCATTGGACATGTCTGTCTAAATCCAATTTTATATAGGATCATAGAGAGGAATTCCCAATCCACACAATCATGTGCTCCAGTGAGGTCAATATTCATTAAGCATGATTTTTGTTTCCTAGATTTGAGCAAGTGGATTGCTTCTTTAGCTATGGCTACTACATCCTGGATTCTCCTATTTGACATAAAGGCAAACTGGATCTTTTTTACATGGTTAGTGATGATCATAGACATCATTTTATAGATAGAGTTACATAATGAGATTGGCATATAATATTTGAAAGACAAAGCAGAAGATTTATTAGGAATTAGAGTAAGGAAAGTTGAGTTGATTGCACCTCGAATTAATCAGGACATTCTGACAACTTCCATCATTTTGATCAGTTCAACACCCATCAGGTGAAAGAGAAAGAGAAAGAATTCGCTAGGTCATCCATCAGGCCTGAGACTCTTGTCCTTTGTCATCTCCTTAAGGGTTTGGTGCAGCTTTTCCACTGTGACCCGTTCATCCATCATTTCAGTGTTCTCTGCATTGACCCATGTTGAAAAGTGATTGACCAATTCCATCTTTTCAGCTATATAGTCCTCCTCCCTTTCCTGGAATTGATTTTTGAAAAAATGATTTGCTATTTCTTTTATCTCTTTGGAAGATGTATGAATGATCCCAACCTCATCTTCGATTGCCCATATTGAGTTACCTTGTTTTCTTTTGGAAGCTGCCCGGTGAATTAGTTTTTTGTATTCTGATCTCCACCTTTGATCCATGCACATCTACTCTTTTGTCACCAGTCTTCTTCCTGTATTTTTAGGATTTTGTCCTCTCTGCTTACCAGCTCTAAAATTGCCCGGTGTTGCTGTTCTGAGAAGTAGCCTGGGGTGATAGGGTCCTGCAATCTAATTATTTCTTTGTCAATATATAATAACTCTTTTATGAGCTCCATATTTCTCTTCTTTGTCCAAGTTCTGACCGATTTTTTTTAAGTCTCTTAAGCTTTTCTAATACAACTTCTGTCGGGTCAGAAATGTCAGAATGGACTGGATCAAACCATGACTGTTTAACTAGATCCTAAAAAGCAGACTCTTTAACCCATATCTGGCTGAACTTAAAAGGAATTTTGGTTTCTTCTAATTCATCCTTCCATTCTAACATGATGGCATCATGCTCACAGATGTCCGTCCATCAGAAATCTGTCAATTCTTTTAGCTATTCCCTCCATACCCTGCTTTCCGTTGCGCCAAGTCGGGAATATTAGATCAAGAACAACATCTCAAAGGACCTTGCGACTAAGAAGACCTATACAATATGTTTCAAGTGGATCCAACTTTGCTCTGTGACCCCCAACATTCATTGACGTTCAAGGAAAAGTTTAGTCCTTTGCAACAATGAGAGGATGAATATACAAAATACTAGAAGAGTCAAACAAATCCCATAATATTTTGTGATTGTTGTATGAAGCATATAAGTTCATAATTCAGAGTCAACAATTCCAACCTCGAGCATAGCCAGACAAAGTTATTCCTGCATTTAACTTATATGCGTGGAAGTTGAAAATAGAAGGATCCCAGATAGCCGCAAGACCACCCGAATTTCTAGAAGAGCTAGAAGCACACCCGAAACATGTTGGACAAATTCTTAATAGGATCTCCATTGCTTTCTCCTTAGTCATCATTGTTTCTTGTAACATGACAATGATGTGATATTTTAGGAATCTCTTTGTGTGGGCGGATCCCAGCCCTCTCAGGTTTAGTGACATGAGTCTTATTGAGAGTCAGATGATACGGATGCGATGCTTTAAGCTCCAGGTGAATAGAATCCTCCTAGATTTCATTCGGATCATAAGAAGGCTCCGGATCAAAGGGCGGAAACATGGCTTCCTCGAGTGATTCAGAGAATCTTATATTCGATTCATGTGCTAGGTCCCGAGTAAGAGTGAGTTTTCTGTATCTGGGCTCTTTTCTTCCTATGGAATTTACTGCCAGCGAGCACTAGTCGGGACCACTGCGTGCTCGCAGGAGGTGCATTGTTACACAAGCTCAGCACTTCGTTTCTGCCCAGTTCCTGCCAGTCAGTGTGCATGGCAAGGAGAATGACAGTCCAAGCCAATAAAATGAATGTTGTTTCATGCCCAGCAACGAAGAAAGTGTTGCATTCATCAATCATATCTTGGAAAGACATACTCAAATGCTTCTTCACTTCATCATTGTTCGCTGCCATCATCAAGCCAAGAAGATCTTTGCCGTAGGGGTTCTCAACTTTCCCCGCCATCGCATTGTTCTTGCGATTTGTGATTATTTGTCTCAGTGATCTCTGAATTTCTCAGTCTAGCCTCCGGCCTTTCAAGTTACCTCTGGTGGGTAAAAACCTAAAACGAAGTAGCCTATTGATGAGCCTTATGAATATACTAAATCGAACGTGTTTTGCATTGAACAATACTAACAAGTTCACAAGTCTCGACAAAAATCTTAGTGATTTTGGATTCCAAAATATTTTGGAAATATGAAGTCAAATAAATAACTTTACTCTATCCTCAAATTCTACATTACAATAAAGATAACCAATCTATGCATAACCAATCCATTTATGATGTTCACAATATATGTATAACAAAATATAAACTACTCTTATCAAAATATCTCAAAACTCCCACAAGGAAACGATATATTACCCGTAACCTGGAATAATGAACTTACGGAAGCTTTCAACAACAAGAATCGCTTGCTCAATCTGCATGTTGAAGATGTGTTTGAAGATGTGTTTAGCTACTCTGAGCTTAAGTCTATTGCATATTCCCTGAATATTCGTGAATCTAATGGACATGGGTGTGGTCAAAAAATTAACAACGCCCAGTGGGATTCCCAAATATTCAGGGAATCTGCAATCGACTTAAGGATGCCCTTTAGCTACTACCGAAAGCAATTCTGGTGATGACATCAACAGTGAGATTCCGAAATTCTTCGAGTACATCTATCTCTTGCAGTCTAGAAGAGATTGATTGGTCCCATTTGTTTAACAGATTGGCTCAGCTGGCCACAACCATGCGCACCATAAATCTGGCCCGAGGAAAAAGAGTGATGTCAATGTTAGATTTCGCTCACAATATTCATGGACGAAAAGGGGGGAAGACTCAAATTTGAGTTTTATGTGTGAAACTGTGTAGTAGTCAAATCTTACCAAGGTCTACCTAAGTTTAGTTTGTTGGAATTGTAGAGGTTACCTTTGGATGAGGGGACTTGGGTTAGGGCCTATTGTGGAAGGTAGAGACATAATTTGTCTCACGGAAATTCATGAGCATGATGGTTGCAAAACTCATGTGTTTGATGGTTATTTGAAGTTGGCAGTTTGGAACAAGGTAGTAGAAAATGACAAAGGGTATGGGGGAATACTAGTTTTAGTGAAAGAAAAAGAAGGCCGTCACATTCAGTTAATTAAAGAAGATGCAAATAAACAATATTTATGGCTGAAAATATCAAAAAATGAGAATCACATAATAATTGCAGTATGTTATTTTGCCCCTCAAGTCTCAAAAACTTACAAAAATAAAGGGCTTGACAACAAGGATCTGTATGCAGCTTTAAAACAAGATATTTCTGTGACCTCTCAGCAAGGAGAAGTTCTTTTAGTGGGAGATTTCAACAAATGCTAGAACAACAATAATCAAACTAGCATTCTTTGTTGCAAAGAGGATAAAAATCCTATTTGACTCACAAAAGAGGAGAATCCCCAATTGGTGAGGTGTTCAGAAGATGACAAAGTTAGCAATCATTTTGGAGAGGAGTTGCTTACACTGTGTAGGGCTTTCAACTTAATTATTTGCAATGGTCTAGATAGATGGAAAAGGTGGAAAATGTTTGACTATGTGATGTGTTCACAAAGCTTGATAGAAAAGATAGATGAAGTTAATATTGGAGAGCATATTTGGAACTTAAAATCAGACCATAACCCAATTTATATAAGGTTAACATGGTTAGAAGAAAGAAAACAAATGAGGAAAACCCAATGCTCTCGACAATCACTATCAAGGGGAAACATTCTTCTAACACAAGAAAATTGTACTATCTTTAAGACAATGTTAGAGAGATTAATTCAGAAGGAGAAAACTGGTTTCAAAAGCTTCAACAGTCATGAGTTAACAAATATAATTCAAAGTGCACTTGGGAAGTGCAAAAGAGGAAAAAAAAGGAAATCAGAATCAAATGGTTTTCCTGTAAATGTTTGGTTTGATGAAGAATGCAAAATGACAAGGAGAACCTTGAAAAAGGCAAGAAAGGAGAAGATGCATGTAAAGTTATATAAGCAGATACTAAAAAGGAAAAAAGATGAGTTCATGCAAACAAGGAGAGAAGAGTTAATATATTTAAGCAAGAATAGTCCAAAGCTTTTCTGGCAGGAATTGTAACCAAGGAAGATACAAATTGAAATAATATTATAGCCAATCAATGGTTTGAATATGCAAGGCAACTCTATGAGAAAGAATATGAGGCTAAGCCAACCCCCCCAGGATCAACACAACTTCAAAGATCTTCACGTTACAGGAGGTGGAGAATGGGATTAAGAAGCTGAAAAAAGGAAGGCAAAGGACTTTGTTGAACTTCAAGCAGAGTATCTACAATGGGGAATTAACACTCTTGCACCACACATCATGAAAATATTCAATAACAACATTCAATAAGGATTCCCAAAAGATTGGACAACTAGCCTAGCAATAACAATTTTTAGAAATGGAGACATTAATAATCCATCCAACTATAGAACAATTATGATCAATCCTCTATTTGCAAAGATTTTCGACAGCATGGTAGAAAACATAATTAGTAAGTGGGTAGAAGTAAAAGAAAAGAGGGCAAGAGGACAAGCGGGTTTTAGGCTGAATCATTCTACAGTGGATCATGGTATCAGGTTGAGACACATTGTTGAAAAGATTTGGGAGGACAAAGAAGAAGTACTTTGCTGCTTTGTTGACTTCAAAAAAGCATTTGACACAGTCCCTAGGGATAAGTTGTGGAAGAATGGAAGAACTTTAAATCCTATGCATTATAGAGCCGCTGTCCATAGACTTTATGAAGAAGTGAAAGTCAAAATTAGAACCTCAGCAAGTATTTTAGAAATCTTTAGAAGTGATATTAGAGTCAAGTAAGGTTTCCCTCTATCCCCTACTCTTTTTGGTCTAGATATTGATAAATTGGAAGAGTGGCTAAATCTGTAAGGTGGAGACAGTGTTCGGTTGGAGGAGTTTGTGATAAAACTTCCTTTATATGTTGATGATATTGTATTGATTTCTAAATTGGCCCACATATTGCAAATGCACTTATATGCCCTAGAGCATTTTTGTAGAGCAGTGGAGATGCAAGTCAATACTAGAAAGACCAAAATAATGATTTTATCTAATAAAAGGAAGCAAAGCGAGCATACTTTCTTCTTTGAAGACAACATTCTTGAAGAAGTAAATGAGTACAAGTACCTTGGGATTGATTTCAACAACAAACTCAATTGGGAGGATTGCAGAAAGAAGAGAATTTTAGGAGGGTGGAAAGCATTATATGCTCTTCAAAACAGATGTAGAGAGACAAAGTTATGGGATTGAAAAATGATTAAAGTGCTTTTTGGACTCCTAGTTTGTCCAGTGATTCTATATGGGTGTGAATTGTGGGCTAGTAGCACTCCCGCCTCAAAATGGGAACAAATTGAGAAAATCCAAAAATGCTTGATCATGAGCAAGTTCAAAATAAAAGGTTCAGTACCTTATGAGATAATATTGAGTGAAACAAGAACAACTCTCATTGAAGCAAGTGCTATGGTGCGACTCATAATATATCTAAAAAGAATTGAGCAAATAAGAGTAGGTAGATGGCCTAATGTTATTTCAATGAAGGAATACGTGAAAGAAAGAAAACATGGATGAAACAAAACTACAAATGGATGCAAAAATGAAATATCTACCTCAATGTCTGTCCCACAAATAGCAAGGAGCTAAATGATTTTGTTATGGAGAAGTTTCGGAGAATGGTATGGGGAAAAGAGTTGGGTAGAAAGAAGAAATATTACATTCAGGAGTTCAACCCTATGTGTGATCTACAACAAAAAGAGTTCATTGGAACTAGCATTTAGTGAAGGGAAAAGGTTCTTCTTGCTCAATTAAAAGCCAACTCACATCAACTTCGGTGTGAAATTGGACAGTGGAAAAGGCCTAAAGAAGCTTGGGAAGAACGGGTGTGTACATTTTGCACGTCTCGGGCTATGGAATCAGAAAAACATTTCTTTTTGGAATGTGATGCATTCAAAGACATCCGTGAAAGTTATGAGAACATGTCAGCATCAATTTCTTGGCATTGTATTTTTAGAGAGGGGATTGTTGGAAGGTTGGGCCAGCTCATCATCAAATTGAATTGGAAAAGGATTGAATTGAAAAAAGCAAAAACAGGGAACTAATGGTCTCATAGACTATTTTTAGTCTCGTGGACCTTAAAATGTCATTTCATTTCATTTCATGTGCATCCAACACCACAACTGACTCATTTTCTGAGTCCACTAATATCATCTAGGCATTTATCTGAAAAATACCTAAGGGGCATTGCTTTTCTACACTATTGAGTGCAACTACCCTAGTTTTATATCACCTTGAAATTGGTCACATTTTCCACCACTGCTTACGCATAAATTGCAAAACTAAAAAATAATTAGTTTGAGTAATTACTAATTTGAAACATCATTTTAAAATTAAATAATAATAATTTAATTTTTAAATTTTAATTAATTTAAATATTAAAAGACTGCCTATGCATAAATTGCAAAACTAAAAAATAAGTATTTCCAGTAATTACTAATTTGAAACATCATTTTGAAATTAAATAATAATAATTTAATTTTGAAATTATAATTAATTTAAATATTAAAGGATGAGATTGGATAAGTAATTATTAATTTGAAACATCATTTTAAATCTAAATAATAATAATTTAATTTTGAAAATTATAATTAATTTAAATATTAAAGGATGAGATTGGATAAGTAATTATTAATTTGAAACATCATTTTAAATCTAAATAATAATAATTTAATTTTGAAATTATAATTAATTTAAATATTAAATGATGAGATTGGATAACGTAGTAATTACTAATTTTGAAATATCATTTTAAAATAAATAATATTTATTTATTTATTTTATTATTTTATTTATTTATTTATTTATTTTAAATATAGTGGGTTTATTTTTTAAAATTCATAAATCATATATATTTTATTTATTTTAATTTGAATTTATAATCTTTTAAGATTATCAGTGTGAGGATGAGAATGAAGATATGTGTAAATATTATATAAAACATATTGAAGCGAGAGTAAGAGTCAGAAGATATATTATGTAAAATATACTATTTTTACATAACATTTATGAGTGGAGATGATGTGAGATACTATGCAAAACATATTGGGTGGGAGGCAATAGTATGCCAAACATAATATGTTTTGTATAATATTTAAGGGTGAAGTGAAGAGACATGTTAGGTAAAACATGTTTGTTGGGGTGGGAGATGTTATGTTTAGAGTGTGAGGATGGAGGTAGATATTATGCAAGACATATTATGTTTCACATAATATTTTCTCCCCACACAATATGTTTTTGCATAATATCTCCCCTCACCTCCACCCTTAAATATTATACAAAAAGATTTTATGTTTAGTATAATATCTCCCCACACCCATCCTATCTCCCTCTACTTCTACCCTCACACTCATATGTTTAGTTTTTGCATAATATGTCCCCTCACCCCACTCTTAAATATTATGCAAAACATATGATGTTTGAAATAACATTTCCCCTCCCACCCATATTATTTGCATAGTATCTCACCTTACCTCAAATAAATATAATGGGAAACATAATATGTTTGTTGGGGTGGGAGATGTGATATTTAGAGTGTGAGGATGGAGGTAGATATTATGCAAGACATATTATGTTTCACATAATATTTTCTCCCCACATAATATGCTTTTGCATAATATCTCCCCTCACCTCCACCCTTAAATACTATACAATTTTTATTATTATTTATTTTGTTTATTTGTTTATTTATTTATTTATTTATTATAATATCCCCCCACACCCATCCTATCTCCCTCTACTTCTACCCTCACTCTCATATGTTTAGTTTTTGCACAATATCTCCCCTCAACTCACTCTTAAAATATTATCCAAAACATATGATGTTTGACATAACATTTCCCCTCCCACCAATATTATTTGCATAATATCTCACCTCACCTCAAATAAATATAATGGGAAACATAATATGTTTTGCATAATATCTAAAAATGAGGTGAGAGGAGATATTTAGTAACATATAATATATTTTACATAATATTTCTTTCTAACCCACTTACATCCCTAACCTCATAATACCCCACTCTCATATATTTTGAAAGTTATATATATATATATATATAATATATATATATATATTATATATATATTTAGTATTAATTTTACTAATAAAAATAAATAAAATAACCTATAAATTAATTAATAAATAAAAAAATTATTTTCATATTTATAATAAAATCAATATTAATTTTTTTCATTTAAAAAAATACACATAATGTTAATGAGAGTATCAAAATAAACCATTTTTAAATCCAGTTATTTTAATAAGATTATTTAAATATTTTAAAAATACTAATCTATTTAGAAATAGATTAGTCTGAGAAACAAATAACCAATTCACAAGAGACTGAGATTGAGACTTCTAATCATGGAGGTATGTTGTTTCCTCTTAAGCACCAATTATTGCAAATGTGAATGCTGGCATTTTTTTTAAATACTTGTCTGATTTCTTCTACTAAAAATAATTTTGCAATATATTATGCTTTACAGCTAGTATCATCTAATTTAAAGTGTTTAAGGAGCTGCATTCATATAAAGGATATGCTTTATCTGGTACATGGGGTGAAAAAATGAGTGGAGTAACTTTACAACCTTATAAACTTTATTTCACATCACAATCAAATGGGACGAAATATGCAAGCTTCCCATTCTTGATTGAAGAAAAGCTAGATGAACACATTGCAAATTTTGAAATAAAACTCTTTCTACCACATGAAAGAGTTAGCTCAAATTTTTTTAATTGTGGTGTTGTGGAATTGAATTCCAATCAGGTAAAAATATTATAGAAAAATTAGTTTCAAGGGTTTTGATATATACCTCAAACAATTTATTTCAAATTATTTTTCCTCACTCATAGTTGTATGTGATTTTGTTTTGTTGGTGTGTTCTATCAACAGTTGAATGTTGCAACATATTTCCATGAAACACTCTTCAATGGAGTGTTTACTAAAGAATTAGTTCAAGCCAAGTCTAAAACTAAAAAACTATGGGTTAGTTGTAATATGTACTTCCTTTTGCCCATTGAAGAAAAACGTTTTGGAGCTTGTCACAAAGAGGCCAATATTGACTGGCAGTTAATCAGATATTGTATTTCCGGAACAAAATTGTTTAAGTCTCTTTTTCCTTCAGAGAAGGGCACTCATGTTACAGATGATTTTGGTATCTTGCTTAAGTGGAATTTTTTACAGTACACTGTTCCGAAAGAAGAAGGCATTTCTTTGGCCACTGGAATTCAAGGAGTTTCGGATATAGTAGATAAAGCAATAATAGTTGTGCATATAGGAAGAATTTACATTGTTGTCAGAGTTCTTCTTGGTAAAACTTCCAAAAGTCCCTTCCCTCCACCCAAGGATGGAAAAGAATCTCAATACACTTCCTATTGTGATTATTTTGAAAAAAAGTAAGGATATGTGATATTTTAACATATTTAAAGATTTATAGAATTATGTTTATTTGAAAAAATACAAAATTAATAATGATTTATTTCGTAGATATCAAAGACAACTCAAACATGTGAACCAACCTCTTCTACTACTGAAACAGACTCATCAGCCTTACAATCTCCTTGTCAACCATTTTGACGTTTTAAAAGGTTAGGAAGGTTTTAAACGATTCTATATCTCCGTTTCCTGATAGATCATGGAAGCACTCACTATATCTCTGTTTCCTGATAGATCATGGAAGCACTCACTACATCCCGTTGTTTAGAATCGTTTTCATATGAACGGCTAGAATTGCTAGGGGATTCATTTTTAAAATATGCCGTTAGTTGCCATCTGTTCTTGAAATATGAAAGAAAAAATGAAGGACAACTCTCTGCACTTCGAGCTGAGCTAGTTTCAAATGCAACTCTTCATCATTTAGCGACCACTCGTAGTCTGCAGGTATCAAATTATGTGTTCGTTATTATATTTGTAATTGAGAAAATATGACCATATTATTGAAGGTTTTTTCTGTGACGAGCCAATGTTATATCTTTTGTTGAAATAGTATGGGTTGGTTTTACTTGAAAAAATTTAAATATCCATTTTTATGAACATTAATTCTTATAGTTACATAATAAGATCATATCAATAAAACTACCCGTTAAACATGATAATGATATATTGTCAATGATATGCTGTGATTACCGGGATGGACAGGAATATATTTGCAATGAAACATTTGATGCACGTCGATGGGTCGCCCCTGGAATGGCTAAGAGAAAAGCTAGTCGTTGTTGTTGCAACATGGAAAGGAAGATAATTTAGCTACAGATGGGAAATCTTGTGATGAGGGTCATCGGTGGATGTCCCTGAAGACAATATCTGATGCCGTGGAGGCTCTAATTGGAGCACACTATGTTAAGGGTGACCCGCCTGCTGCTTTTGAGTTCATGAAGTGGATGAATATGGAAGTTGATATTGAACTTGATTTAGCAGTGGCAGCATGTCCACGTGCTTTTGTCGATCCTTCCGTCTTAAGGGACACAAATTTGCATGGTCTGGAAATAGTGGCCTCCGTTAGTGCAAGCTATTACACCTGCATCACTACAGGGAAGCAAGGGCGGATGTTGTTACCAGGTATATATGAAGTATATAAGTTTTATTTTTACATATTAAGTGTACATTATTTAGTTTGTGTGAATTTTAGTTCTTATGTCATAAATTAAACATGATAAAAAGAGATTGAACTACTTACAACTTTGCATAATTCAAAGATATCCAAGTTCAACCTATCTTCCCATAATCGTGATAATAACATCTCAGTAATAAACATATGGTTTTTCTATCCAAAATTAAAACTAACCCGAGTCTTTTTAGTTACTATTTTCAAATTTGATATTTCTTTGTCTTTTTCAATGCTAGATGTTGTAGAAGGGAAATGACACTTTTTACAACTAACTTCTACAATATACTATGCTAAATTGTGAAATTATCGCTGGATAGTATGTTGAAAAGTTATCATTGTGCTTTAGAATTTCTGGGGGACTCTGTGTTGGATTTTCTTATCACGTGGCATTTCTATTCAACGTACCCAAGACTTCCTCCAGGGATTTTAACAGATTTACGCTCGTCAACTGTCAACAATGAGAATTTTGGACGTGCTGCTGTGAAATATAACATTCAGAAATATCTTCGTCATGATTCAGAGTCTCTAATGAATCAAATGACAAAGTTTGTAGCTTATGTTGACCAAATTAAGGAAGCAAAATGTCAATTTAAGTCTTTTGGCGGCACAGAAGCAGGACCAAAGGCGAGTAAATACCATGATTTTTTAATTGTGACAAGGTTTTTGTGTACTTTTAAAAAAGAATGAAAGACATCTTTTCGTTTCTTGAGTATGTTCTTCAGCAGTTCATAGTAGTTTTTTTGGTTCTCCTCTGTGACTATTCTTTTTATTCTAACCAGGTGCTGGGAGATATAATAGAAAGCATTGCAGGTTATATATTCCTAGATACCCAATTCGATTTTGAATGTGTATGGAAGATAATGAAGCATATTTTATCTCCTATTGCTACACCTCACACTCTGCAGCTGCAACCACTGCGGGAGCTGCAAGAAATATGTTCTGAACATCACTGGAACATTGAATGGGATTTTGAGGAATAGGTGGAAGGAGTTATGGCCACCGGAGTAGTTTATTTAGAAGAATCAGATCATATTATTGGAACATGGATGAATGAAAGCAAAAGATCTGCAAAGATCGGCACTGCCCAACAAATTTTATTGCGAATGGAGGTAATATAATTTACTTTTCATGGTTTATGATTTAGGAATTACATTTATTTATTTATTTTGTATCTACGCTCAGGTTAAGTTGAGTCTAGCCGCGCCAATGTTGAATGAAAAAACCATCCCTCCTGCCCATTTGTGAGATGAATTATATTAAATCTATTTATTTGTGTTAGCAGTTGAATGAAAAAACGATCTACCTGGATCTGCCCACCTGTGAGATAAATTACATTAATTGATTTGTGTTATTCTTTCTGAAAAGTAATATACTCGTTTTGTATCACAGGAAAGAGGTTTACATCATAGCCGCTGGCGAAATGATATTGACAAGGTAACTTTGGATACTAATGGAGGTGAAGATGAGGCTGTGGAGGACGTGCGAGCTACAATCAATGAAGATATTAATTTAAAAGTAGAACTGGTAACTGCTAGCAATGCAAGTGGACAAATGGAAGAATCAGAGATGGTTGTTTCAGAACATCAAACTTTCAAGAGAAAGAGATGTCAAAGACAATACATTTTGTGATAGCATAATGATTTCTGTGGAGGAGGGTGATGCATATTCAACTAGGCACCTAGAGTCCACAACTAGAGAGCTTACCTTGGAAGATGCCACTGGTTCCAATGCCAAGGCAACCAGAAGGTTTTTTGGGACTTCAGTGAATTCCAGAACATCTCAGCATGATGCTCTTGAGAAATTCGACGGTCCTGTTTGTTATAGCAGAATGATGTCTGTGGAGGGTGGTGATGCATATTCAACTAGGAACCCACGGGCTACAACTAGACAATTTACCTCGCAAGAGCCCATTCATCCAAATGCCAAGGCAACTAAAAGGTTTCATGGGACTTCAGTGAATTCCAGAACATCTCAGCATGATACTGATCATGTCAATCAGAACTGGTGTGCTGACGGTATGTTGTTTAAAACTTACTTTACATTTCTTTTGGTTCTAAACTGTATTAGTGGTATTGGATAACCTGATAAAGCACCATATTGGTTTTTAAAGTTTATAACAATTTCTAATGTCTCATGTTTAACTATAGTTATAAGGAGGATTACAATGGTTTTTAGGAGTTCCGTCATTTGATTCATGAACATTGACGAGAAAATAAAAACCAGAACCGTGTACAGATAATGTATATATTCATGTTGGCTGAAACTATTGTTATCACGATGATTCTAGAGAGAGTCGAGAGAGTCAAGGAATGATATTAGTTGAATGTACCATGTAAATTCCTGTATTCTTGTATTTATTTTGGTATTCCCATCTCAATTTTATTAGTAATTGTAGACTTATTATCTCTTCTTTATTGACCAATTCAGATGGTTTGGCAATCAGCATTATAACTTGTCATGGGGATGAGAAAAACAGTATACCCTATAGTCAATCAGGGTTTTCTGCAGGTGTGTAACTGACCACCACCACCCTTTCAGGAAACCTCACACATCTAATATGTTGTTAAACTTTATAGTATATTTGAAATTTCAGGTTGACCTATTGGCTCATGAAATAAAAAGTTGGAAGAAAACACAATGGTATTTCGACATGTTATTTGAATACCAAAAATTCAAATCAGTTTAAACGGAAGCTTTCAATTACTATCATTAAATTTATAATCATAAAAAAATAAAGACAAGAAAAATTAAATTTACAATATTCTAAAAAAATAAAAAATAAATATATATAATTAGGAAAGTTGGTTTAGATAAATTAATAATTTACAATTACAAATAAATTAGAGTATACAAGTTGTATGATGGTTGAAAAAGATATATAATTATAAAAAAGTTATAGTATATAATTTTTATGATTGTTGAAAAGAAATATAATTATTAAAAAATAAAAACAGAAAATTATAAAAACAGAATATAGAAAATAAAGAGAGTTTATAATTTAATTTGATACAATAGAACATACGATTCTTCTTTCTTTCTATCAATATTTTTTATTTTCATTTCACCTCTGAAGATTTTGATATTTTACCCACTACCACATGCATTGAATAATATTTAGTGAATAAAAACAAAAAATCAAAAAACACACGTAAAGATAAAGATATGTTACTCACTACAATATGCATTAAATTATATTCACTAAATAAATACATTGAAAGTAGCTATCCAAGGCTGAAAGTGAAAAACACCCTAGATTAATAGATGAGTGAAAACATTTGAATAATTGTTTAGAATACTACTCACGAACTTATTTTCAACCATAACTTTAATTTATATTACTATTTTTTTTTTTTTGAAAAGATTACATTTACCTCTTGGAATGAATATATATATATATATAATGATGATGATGGTGGCGGTGGTGGTTAACTTCAGCTTCAGCTAAGACCATTACTAATTTTGGTTTGTAGAACCTTAAAAAAACAAATTATTTGAGTCTTATATGTAGATTATATATATAAAATTGAAAATGAGGATAAATCTATTATGGTGAAAAAAAAAAAAACTCACAACATCAAATGCACTTGAACATACCATCTCACATCATTAGTATGCATTACCAACTTAATTTAAAGAATTGAGAAGGCTGAAATGTGTACACTTCCACATTTCAACACAATTGATTCTATATTGATCAAAACTATATAGACTTTAGTTTTAACTTAAATTTCTAAGTACTTGTAAAATAATAAGATTAGTATTTTTCATTAGCAAAACTTGAGTTTTGGAAATCAAGAAAATTATGTTAAATTACAATATATTATATTAGTATTTTTACAGTTTTAAATTTTTATTAGATTTTATATAATTAGTATTTGGGATTGTTACAATAATTTAGATATTTACAAAAGTATAAATAATATAATATAGTTTAAAAATTAATATTATAATATAAATATTTATATTTGGAGTTTGTAATATTATTGTAATATAAATATGTATATTTATATTTTGTAAATATTTTTTGAATAGCTAGGATTTATGGTAATAATATTTATATGGAAAACAAAAGACTAAACTTAACCTAGATACTTGTTTTCCAAATAGGTCCACCCAAAGTTCAAGGAGGTCCACGCAGATTGTTGCATGAAATTTGCCAAAAAAACAAATGGCCAAAAGAACAAATGGCCATCTCCAGTGTTTAAGTGTGCAGAACTAGGCAATTCTCACAAAAGAAGGTGACTAGACATGTTTAAGTAAAATGTTTGGTTCATTTAAGATTTTGGAAGTAATATGTTCTAACTTTCATTTTATTTTGCAGTTATTTTTTTAATGTTCACATTCCTCACACAAAATTCCATGAAGTTGGTGGGAAAGAAATGCTTACAAAGAATATTTCCCAGGATGCAGCAGCTTTTATGATGCTTTGTCAATTTCAAGAGAAAGGAATTTTCCCCTCGATGTAACATCTTCAACCATATTTTTTGAATTTCAAAAACAGTTTCAATGATGCTTTATAAATTTCAACCAGGCACCTAAGAGTCTACAACTAGACAGTTGACCTTGCAAAAGCCCATTCGTCCCAATGCCAAGGTAGTTAGAAGTTTTTTTTTAGACTTCGGTGAATTCCAAAACATCTCAGCATGCCAAGGTAGTTAGAAGTTTTTTTTTAAACTTCGGTGAATTCCAAAACATCTCAGCATAACAGTAATCATGTGAATCAGAACTATTTTCCTGACGGTATGTTGTTTAAAACTTATTTTACATTTCTTTTGGTTCTAAATTGTAGTAATAGTACTAGATGACCTGATAAAGCACTATATTTCTTTTTAAAGTTTATAAAAAATTTCTAATGTCTCATGTTTGACAATTCTTATATGGAGGTTTTTCAGAAACCTCATATGGTACAATGGTTGTCAGGAGTTCCCTCATTTGATTCATGAACATTGACAACAAGATAAAAAATAGAATTCTATATAGATAATGTATATCCTCTTGTTTGGTGAAACTATTGTTATCACAACGGTTCTAGACAGAGTCTATGAATGATGTTAGTTTTATGCATGATGTAAAAAAAGTTGGTGAGTAGCATTGTAAACAATCATTTAAATGTTTTCACTCATCTTTTAACCTAGCATGTTTTTCACTTTCAGCCTTGGATAACTACATATTTTAGTGAATATAATTTAATGCATATTGGTTTTTATAATTTAATGTATATTTTCTTGCAATTGTATTTCTTTTTCAAATAACATGTCAAAAATACCATTATGTTTTCTTTGAACCCTTTATTTGATTGACCAATAAGTCAGCATGAAATTTCAAATATACTATGAGTTTTTAAAACAGATTAGGTGTGTGAGACTTCCAACAAGAGTGATGGTGAGTTACACACTTTGAGAAAATCCTAATTGACCACATGGTATATTGTTTTTCTAATCTCCATGACAACATATAATGTTGCTTGCCAAACCATCTAAATTGGTCAACAAAGAGCAGATAATAAATCTGTAATTATTAATAAAATAAAGATGTGAATATGAAAATAAATGAAAATAATTCAATAATTTACATTGTGCATTAAACTAACATCATTCATGGACTCTGTCTCGAACCATCGTGATAACAATAGTTTCACCAAACAAGAGAATATATATTATCTATATAGAATTCTGTTTTCTATCTTGTTGTCAATGTTCATGAATAAAATGGGGGAACTCCTAACAACCATTGTACCATATGAGGTTTGTGAAAAACCTCCATATAAGAATTGTAAAACATGAGACATTAGAAATTTTTTATAAACTTTAAAAAGAAATATAGTGCTTTATGAGGTCATCGAGTACTATTACGACAATTTAGAACCAAAAGAAATGT
Organism: Pinus taeda; assembly: GCA_000404065.3. Lineage (NCBI taxonomy): Eukaryota > Viridiplantae > Streptophyta > Pinopsida > Pinales > Pinaceae > Pinus > Pinus taeda. The sequence goes on along the minus strand of APFE031574264.1, from coordinate 28,054 downwards.
AAAATAAGTTTTGAGCAACATACCGTCAGGACAACAGTTCTGATTGACATGATTAGTGTCATGTTGAGATGTTTTGGAATTCACCGAAGTCTAAAAAAAACTACTAACTACCTTGGCATTGGGACGAATGGCCTTTTGCAAGGTCAGCTGTCTAGTTGTAGACTCTTAGGTGCCTAGTTGAAATTTATAAAGCATCATTGAAATTGTTTTTGAAATTCAAAAAATATGGTTGAAGATGTTACATCCAGGGGAAAAATTCCTTTCTCTTGAAATTGACAAAGCATCATAAAAGCTGCTGCATCCTAGGCAATCTTCTTTGTAAGCATTTCTTTCCCACTAACTTCATGGAATTTTGTGTGAGGAATGTGAACATTAAAAACATAAATGCAAAATAAAATGAAAGTTTGAACATATTACTTCCAAAATCTTAAATGAACCAAACATTTTACTTAAACATGTCTAGTCACCTTCTTTTGTGATAATTGCCTAGTTCTGCACACTTAAACAGTGGAGATGGCCATTTGTTCTTTTGGCAAATTTCATGCAACAATCTGCCTGGACCTCCTTGAACTTTGGGTGGACCTCTTTGGAAAACAAGTATCTAGGTTAAGTTTAGTCTCTTTTTTCCATATAAATATTATTACCATAAATCCTATCTATTCAAAAAATATTTACAAAATATAAATATACATATTTATATTATAATAATATTTACAAACTCCAAATATAAATATTACATTATAATATTAATCTTTTAATTATATTTATATTATTTATACTTTTGTAAATATCTAAATTATTGTAACAATCCCAAATACTAATTATATAAAATCTAATAAAAATTTAAAACTGTAAAAATACTAATATAATATATTGTAATTTAACATAATTTTCTTGATTTCCAAAACTCAAGTTTTGCTAATGAAAAATACTAATCTTATTATTTTACAAGTACTTAGAAATTTAAGTTAAAACTAAAGTCTATATAGTTTTGATCAATATAGAATCAATTGTGTTGAAATGTGGAAGTGTACACATTTCAGCCTTCTCAATTCTTTAAATTAAGTTGGTAATGCATACTAATGGTGTGAGATGGTATGTTCAAGTGCATTTGATGTTGTGAGAGTTTTTTTTTTCACCATAATAGATTTATCCTCATTTTCAATTTTATATATATTATATAGTATATTATAAGACTAAATAATGTTGTTTTCTTGTTGATAATCTAACCCAAATTAGGTCCAGTGAAGCTGAATAACCACACTGCCTACCATCATCATCATTACAACTGACACCATCATTCATCATGCATATATATATATATATAATAATATATATATATATATATATATAATATATATATAATATAATATAATATATATATATTCGAAGAGATAAATGTAATCTTTTCATTTTCATAAAAAAAATATAAATTAGTAATATAAATTAAAGTTATGGTTGAAAATAAGTTGGTGAGTAGTATTGTAAACAATTATTCAAATGTTTTCACTCATCTATTAATCTAGGGAGTTTTTCACTTTCAGCCTTGGATAGCTACTTTCAATGTATTTATTTAGTGAATATAATTTAATGCATATTGTAGTGAGTAACATATCTTTATCTTTCTGAGTTTTTTGTTTTTTTGTTTTTATTTGCTAAATATTATTCAATGCATGTGGTAGTGGGTAAAATATCAAAATCTTTAGAGGTGAAATAAAAATAAAAAATATTGATAGAAAGAAAGAAGAATCATATGTTCTATTGTATCAAATTAAATTATAAACTCTCTTTATTTTCTATATTCTGTTTTTATAATTTTATGTTTTTATTTTTTAATAATTATATTTCTTTTTCAACAATCTTCAAAATTATATACTATAATTTTTTTATAATTATATATCTTTTTCAACCATCATACAACTTGTATACTCTAATTTATTTGTAATTGTAAATTATTAATTTATCTAAACCAACTTTCCTTATTATATATATTTATTTTTTATTTTTTTACAATATTGTAAATTTAATTTTTCTTGTCTTTATTTTTTTATGATTATAAATTTAATAAAAGTAATGGAGAGCTTCCTTTTAAACTGATTTGAATTTTTGGTATTCAAATAACATGTCAAAATACCATTGTGTTTTCTTCCAACTTTTTATTTCATGAGCCAATAGGTCAAACTGAAATTTCAAATATACTATAAATTTTAACAACATATCAAATGTGTGAGGCTTCCTGAAAGGGTGGTGGTGGTCAGTTACACACCTGCAGAAAAGCCTAATTGACTAGAGGGTATCCTGTTTTCCTCATCCCATGACAAGTTATAATGCTGCTTGCCAAACCATCTGAATTTGTCAATAAAGAAGAGATAATAAGTCTACAATTACAATTGAGATGGGAATACCAAAATAAATACAAAAATACAAGAATTTACATGGTACATTCAACTAATATCATTCCTTGACTCTCTCGACTCTCTCTAGAATCATCGTGTTAACAATAGTTTCAACCAACACGAATATATACATTATCTGTACACGGTTCTGGTTTTTATTTTCTCGTCAATGTTCATGAATAAATGTGAATCAAATGACGTAACTCCTAAGAACCATTGTAATCCTCCTTATAACCATAGTTATTATAACCATAGTTAAACATGAGACATTAGAAATTTGTTATAAACTTTAAAAGGCAATATGGTGCTTTATGAGGTTATCCAATACCACTAATACAGTTTAGAACCAAAAGAAATGTAAAGTAAGTTTTAAACAACATACGTAAGTTTTAAAAAACATACAATAAGCACACCAGTTCTGATTGACATGATCACTATCATGCTGAGATGTTCTGGAATTCACTGAAGCCCTATGAAACCTTTTAGCTGCCTTGGCATTTGGACGAATGGGCTCTTGCGAGGTAAATTGTCTAGTTATAGCCAGTGGGTGCTTAGTTGAATATGCATCACCACCCTCCACAGACACCATTCTGCTATGACAAACAGGACCATCCAATTTCTCAAAAGCATCATGCTGAGATGTTATGGAATTCACTGAATTCTCAAAAAAACCTTCTGGTTGCCTTGGCATTGGAACCAGTGGCATCTTCCAAGGTAAGCTCTCTAGTTGTGGACACTAGGTGCCTAGTTGAATATGCATCACCCTCCTCCACAGAAATCATTATGCTATCACAAAATGTATTGTCTTGACATCTCTTTCTCTTGAGGGTTTGATGTTCTGAAACAACCATCTCAGATTCTTCCATTTGTCCACCTGCATTGCAAGCAGTTACGGGTTCTACTTTTAAATTAATATCTGCATTGATTGTAGGTCGCACCTCCACAGGTTCATCTTCACCTCCATTAGTATCCAAAGTTACCTTGTCGATATCATTCCGCCAGCGGCTATGATGTAAACCTCTTTCCTGTGATACAAAACGAGTATATTACTTTTCAGAAAGAATAACGCAAATCAATTGATGTAATTTATCTGACAGGTGGGCAGGTCCAGGTAGATCGTTTTTCATTCAACTGCTGACACAAATAAATTGATTTAATATAATTCATCACAAAAATGGGAAGAAGGGATTGTTTTTTCATTCAACACTGGCGCGGCTAGACTCTACTACAAAATAAATAAATAAATGTAATTCCTAAATCATAAACCATGAAAAGTAAATTATATTACCTCCATTCGCAATAAAATTTGTTGGGCAGCGCCGATCTTTGCAGATCTTTTGCTTTCATTCATCCATGTTCCAATTATATGATCTGATTCTTCTAAATAAACTACGCCGGTGGCCATAACTCCTTCCACCTGTTCCTCAAAATCCCATTCAATGTTCCAGTGATGTTCAGAACATATTTCTTGCAGCTCCCGCAGTGGCTGCAGCTGCAGAGTGTGAGGTGTAGCAATAGGAGACAAAATATGCTTCATTATCTTCCATACACATTCAAAATCGAATTGGGTATCTAGGAATATAGCACCTGCAATGCTTTCTATTATATCTCCCAGCACCTGGTTAGAATAAAAAGAACAGTCACAGAGGAGGAACCAAAAAAACTACTATGAACTGCTGAAGAACATACTCAAGAAACGAAAAAATGCCTTTCATTCTTTTTTAAAAGTACACAAAAACCTTGTCACAATTAAAAAAGCATGGTATTTACTCGCCTTTGGTCCTGCCTCTGTGCCGCCAAAAGACTTAAATTCACATTTCGGTTCCTTAATTTGGTCAACATAAGTTACGAACTTTGTTATTTGATTCATTAGAGACTCTGAATCATGACGAAGATATTTCTGAATGTTATATTTCACAGCAGCACGTGCCAAATTCTCATTGTTGACAGTTGACGAGCGTAAATCTGTTAAAATCCCTGGAGGAAGTCTTGGGTACGTTGAATAGAAATGCCGCGTGATAAGAAAATCCAACACAGAGTCCCCCAGAAATTCTAAACGCTGCACAATGATAACTTTTCAACATACTATCCAGCGATAATTTCACGATTTACCATAGTTATATTGTAGAAGTTAGTTGTAAAAAGTGTCATTTCCCTTCTACAACATCCAGCATTGAAAAAGACAAAGAAATATCAAATTTGAAAATAGTAACTAAAAAGACTCGGGTTAGTTTTAATTTTGGATGGAAAAACCATCTGTTCATTACTGAGATGTTATTATCACGATTATGGAAAGATAGGTTGAACTTGGATATCTTTGAATTATGCAAAGTGGTAAGTAATTCAATCTCTTTTAATCATGTTTAACTTATAACATAAGAACTAAAATTCACACAAACTAAATAATATACACTTAATATGTAAAAATAAAACTTATATACTTCATATATACCTGGTAACAACATCCACCCTTGCTTCCCTGTAGTAGTGATGCATGTGTAATAGCTTGCACTAACAGAGCCTTGTTCTGGAATTCATATCTCAACACTGATTCCAGACCATGCAAATTCGTGTCCCTTAAAACAGAAGGATCGACAAAAGCACGTGGACATGCTGCCACTGCTAAATCAGGTTCAATATCAACTTCCATATTCATCCACTTCATGAACTCAAAAGCAGCAGGTGCGTCACCCTTAACATAGTGTGCTCCAACTAGAGCCTCCACGGCATCAGATATTGTCTTCGGGGATATCCACCGATGACCCTCATCACAAGATTTCCCATCTGTAGCTAAATTATCTTCCTTTCCAGGTTTACCTAGATCTTCCAGGTTGCAACGACAGCGACTGGCTTTTCTCTTAGCCATTCCAGGGGCGACCCATCGACGTGCATCAAATGTTTCATCGCAAATATATTCCTGTCCATCCCGGTAATCACAACATATCATTATCATGTTTAAGGGGTAGTTTTATTGATATGATCTTATTATGTAACTATAAGAATTAATGTTCATAAAAATGAATATTTAAATTTTTTCAAGTAAAACCAGCCCATACTATTTTAACAAAAGATATAACATTGGCTGGTCAAAAAAAACCTTCAATAATATGGTCATATTTTCTAAATTACAGATATAATAACGAACACATAATTTGATACCTGCAGACTGCGAGTGGTCGCTAAATGATGAAGAGTTGCATTTGAAACTAGCTCAGCTCGAAGTGCAGAGAGTTGTCCTTCATTTTCTCTTTCATATTTCAAGAACAGATGGCAACTAACGGCATATTTTAAAAATGAATCCCCTAGCCATTCTAGCCGTTCATTTGAAAACGATTCTAAACAACGGGATGTAGTGAGTGCTTCCATGATCTATCAGGAAACAGAGATATAGAAATGTTACTTGAAAAAAAGCACTACTAATCTTATAAATAAACATATAAATACAAACTTACCAATTCAGGAGGTATGAATGGACATTTAGGACGCTCTTCCGTAATAACTTTTCCAAGTTGTCCAGCTAGCACTAATGAATTTAAGCGGTACATTAATGAATGAAGTAAATAGAGGGATCGAATTATAAATGATTGAACTCCTAAATCGAAGCACAGCGCAGGAGGAAGCTCTACAAAGTTATCGGAATCTGGTTCTTTTTCTGTACATATCAAATCAAAATCAACCATTTACTATATAATTAAAAAAAAATAAAAAATCTTAAATTGAATATACTTTTACCACTACTACCAATTAAAATCGATCACTCATTTCATACTGAAAATGTTTTAAATTGAATATTTCTTTACTAAATATATATTATATTTACACATTGGCATTACAATATTGTTGGTAAAATTGCAACAAAATTGCATCAAGTTAAAGAAGAAATAAACAAAAACCTTCCTAACCTTTTAAAATGTCAAAATGGTTGACAAGGAGATTGTAAGGCTGATGTGTCTGCTTTAGTAGTAGAAGAGGTTGGTTCACATGTTTGAGTTGTCTTTGATATCTACGAAATAAATCATTATTAATTTTGTATCTTTTCAAATAAACATAATTCTATAAATCTTTAAATATGTTAAAATATCACATATCCTTACTTTTTTTCAAAATAATCACAATAGGAAGTGTATTGAGATTCTTTTCCATCCTTGGGTGGAGGGAAGGGACTTTTGGAAGTTTTACCAAAAAGAACTCTGACAACAATGTAAATTCTTCCTGTATGCACAGCTATTATTGTTTTATCTACTATGTCCGTTGAATTCCAGTGGCCAAAGAAATGGCTTCTTCTTTCGGAACAATGTACTGTAAAAAATACCTCTTAAGCAAGATACCAAAATCATCTGTAACATGAGTGCCCTTCTCTGAACCAAAAAGAGAATTAAACAATTTTGTTCCGGAAATACAATATCTGATTAACTCCCAGTCAATATTGGCCTCTCTGTGACAAGCTCCAAAACGTTCTTCTTCAATGGGCAAAAGGAAGTACATATTACAACTAACCCATAGTTTTTTAGTTTTAGACTTGGCTTGAACTAATACTTTAGTAAACACTCCATCGAAGAGTGTTTCGTGGAAATATTTTGCAACTTTCAACTGTTGATAGAACACACCAACAAAACAAAATCACATACAACTATGAGTGAGGCAAAATAATTTGAAATAAATTGTTTGAGGTATATATCAAAACCCTTCAAACTAATTTTTCTATAATATTCTTACCTGATTGGAATTCAATTCCACATTGCCACAATGCAAAAATTTGGAGCTAACTCTTTCATGTGGTAGAAAGAGTTCTATTTCAAAATTTGCAGTGTGTTCATCTAGCTTTTCTTCAATCAAGAATGCGAAGCTTGCATATTTTGTCCCATTTGATTGTGATGTGAAATAAAGTTTGTAAAGTTGTAAAGTTACTCCACTCAATTTTTCACCCCATGTACCAGATAAAGCATATCCTTTATATGAATGCAGCTCCTTTTTCTTGCTTATACCTAAATAAGCACAAATATATTTCTCACTTATCAGTTTTTTCCTTAAATACTTTAAATTAAATAATACTAACTGTAAAGCATAATATATTTCAAAAGTATTTGTAGTAGAAGAAATCAGGCACGTATTTAAAAAAATGCCAGCACTCACATTTACAATAATTGGTGCATAAGAGGAAACAACATACCTCCATGATTAGAAGTCTCATTCTCAGTCTCTTGTGAATTAGTTACTTGTTTCTCAGACAATTCCTCTGAATTCTTTATTTTTTCCTGTGACAATTCTTGTGAATCTTTTATTTGCTTTTCGGATGATTCTTTTGAAACTCGTTGTGGTAGGAGATGTTCATGAAGGTCTTCATTTGCGTGGGACACCTTGCATTTCTCCAAGTCTAGAAGATTCTTTGGAAGAGTGTGCTTCAAAGTTCTCTGTGTAAATACAACTTTGGGCGAGTAATGCCTAAACCAACAATATACCATGAATCAAATAAATGCCCAAAATCCTACTGAACATACACTTTACACAACTTTGGGCGAGTAATGTCTAAACCACCAATATACCCTAAATCAAATAAATGCCCAAAATCCCACTGAACATACACAACTCTTACTGAATATACATAATTATTTGTTAGATTATGAGTTTGTATACCATACAATTGTGGTCAACTTCCTATTAAAATGTGTAATCTAAAAGTAGAAAATGTAAAATGGTAACTAACCGTATTATCAATTCAGAAATTAATATAAATACAGAATACAATAATATTAATAAAAAATATAATAAATTCAAAAATTAGTATGAATACAGAATACAATAATATTAATAAAAAATATAATAAAAAACTGCATGTCTTAATAGTGGTCAGTCTTTCTGAGTTTTAATTATTTATGAATTTTCATTTGCCTAAGGTTTAAATGGACTCACTACCCATCCGGAGTAACACAGAAACAAGTGCACATGGGTAGTCAATCCATCCAAAACACACACTGGACAACCTAAAATCCACACACTTAAAACTCTAAAAGCATTGGAAACCATTAATACTACTAGTTGTGAAAACATACACTTCATGCTTTCTTTTTTTCTGGCCACATTAATTCTTAACATTATTCAATATTGAACATTAATTCTTAACATTATTCAATAAAATAATGATAAATTTTATCAGAAAAAATGATGATAATAGTAAGTCCATCAAAACATTGGACAACCCGAAATCCATACAAGTTAAAACTCTAAAAAAATTGATAACGATTAGGACGAATCGCTGTGGAAACATACACAAGCAAGTTTCATGCCTTCTTTTCTGTCTAAGCCAGGTTAATTCTTAACATCATCCAATATTCCAAAAACCATTAGGACGACTGGGTGTGGAAACATACACGAGCAGTTTCCATGCCTTACTTTTGTGTATGCCATGTTAATTTCTTAACATTATTCAATATTAAAAGGAATTAATAGAAAGTTAAATTTCACGAAAAAAACTGAACTCCCAGAAACACCAGGCACTTACTTATCTCCTGGCAACTTTGCACTATCTTTAGAGATGGCATCGACACTGCTATCACACGCGATTGTAGCTCCAGTTGATGAAACATTATAACATTCCTGTGGATTATTACGGCGTGTATGATTTGAATGTCTATTCTGAAACGTCTCCATCTCCATCATTGAATCTCTACGATATATATCAGTTTCAACATTGCATTCCTCTCGATCCCAACGTGCCTGATTTGAATTTCTATTCGCAGAAGTTTTCTTGTTTCTCGTTACCCCTGAAAATCGATTTTCTTGTTTCTCGTTACCCCTGAAAATCGATTTTCACCGCAACATTATAAAAACTAGAAAAGAGTTACAAATTAACAAGGGCCATCTATTTTGACAGACAATCTGAGAATGATGAAACATTAATATCCATTCTTCATTCATCTATTTTGACAGACAATCTGAGAATGACGCAACATTAATATCCATTCTTCATTCTCCTACAGCTTCCACAATTTTTTTTGCATTTTGAATATTATTTTGAAATGCCTGCAGAAAATTTGAAACGTTAAATTGAGATGTAAATATTTAAGTTATCATTATAAATTATAATAAATGATTTAAATTCAAATGAATAATTTATACAGAAAGTAACTTAGACACAATTAGTTGCAATACCGATACGTTTCTTGTCTGTAAATGCACCTATATGTTATCACCACTCTTTGGTGGATAGGCTGGTGCATTTCCAGATTGGAAATAGGAATAGGTGCTGCAACTAGTTGAGTACACTGTCTAGCTATATCTCTCTCTTTTCAAACCTTGCCCGAGTGAAGATTCGCATATCACCGATAATGGTGGGAATTATGCATGGGTTCAGAGTAGAGTCACTCACATGGCTAGTGACCATTTAAATATTAAATTCAATTGACCCTAAAAAGCGATCCAGAAATTTGCTTTATAAAGCTGGCCAAATACTCCAACACTGAAGTACAAAACCAGCATGGGCCAAATCAATTAACATAGTAAACTGCGCTATAAAGCAGTTGGACGGTGTCGTTCAGTACTTCCATCATGGTCGACTTCTCATATTTTTAAAAGCAATTCCCTTCTGCTGGAAGAAGGCCCTGCCTAACAATCCTATTCCCAAGGGGCATCGAAGAGGAAACCTAAGATAGGATATGCTGAAGTGAGGGTTAGGTGATTAAGAGGATAGTTATCACTGCACGCACTTTCCTATCACTCTCAACCAAGAATCGAGAGTTTCTTCATCCCTCCGCCCCAACATCACTTTCTTCATCCCTCCGCCCCAACATGGTATCTGTATTAACCTATCCATAGACCTCGAGGTTTACGTTCAGATTGGCGGTTTGTTGCTGTAGTGATAACTAAAATTAACTACTAAATATATTTGGAATGCCTGACTTTAAGCTTTTAGGCAAGCTCGCCACGTGGGACATGAAGAAAAATAGCTCTGGATGTCGAAGTTTTCCAGGTTACACTAAAATTTGTGGTGTTTGGTCAATTTTTTTCTTCAGTAATAAGATTTTTGATGGAATCCTCTTTTATAGAGGTGGTGTGTTTTTTCCCTTTCTCATTCTCAGTGCGTAGAGTTTGGATGGCTTGGTGTACCCTTGCTCTTGGCTGTGAATGGCTCCCTTGTCTTTTTCCTGCTGATTTTTTTAGTTGCATCATAATCTGTGATTTTGTTGTGGGTTCTATCCTGTAATTAAGTGCATGTGCTTTTGGAGGGTTGATTTTCCGACCAAAGTTTCTGTGCTCAGGAATAAGGTACCATTTTTCTTGTATCCGAAGGGTAGTCTAGGATTTAGCTGTTGCGGCCTTCCTTTATGGCATGTTGTTATTAGGCGAAGTGGGTGCGAGCTTGTTATAGGAAATTGCGTCTTCTGCTTGGATTGCATCTACTCTGATGGCCTCGTCATTAGTTGTGAGCGTCTTGTCTAGAATTTTGTGGACAAGATAGGGTCCTTTCGAAATTGCATTTTGTTTTGTTTTGAAGATGTTGAACCTTTTTCCGCTTCTCATGGGAGTGTTGCCCGCCGATCGTTGTCTGCCTAGAGTTGTAGATGCATTGGGTCCGTTTGCCTGATGCATCCGGTTGGGGTTTGGATTTCTCGGTGAGGTGGGTTCCACTTCTAGCCATGGAATCCTGCCGACGCTTTTTGGGTCGGATGGATCTTTTTGGCTTCCTCTGAGGTTGTGGGGTTTATGAGTTGCTTGGTCACCCATTTCGCAACGTTTCGGTTTGTTTGTAATTGCCGCTGGTGCGCCTTTTGTTGGTGGTGTGGGTCTTTGTAGATTTAGAAAACCTGCACAGATGAATCTAGCTAGCAAAGGTTGAACACACAGCTTTGCAAAGAAAAAACATTAAAGGAAAATCGAAAGAAGAAAAGAATGATTCATTAGAAAATATGTTACAATGCTCATTATATAGCATTACTGGGTGAAGATCCCAAGGTAATGAACTATAGTGGGTGAATATCCCAAGGTAATGAACTATAGTGGTGATCAATGAGAAGACTCAACACTTACAACAAGTTCCGGAGATAACTAGTCAGTTGCGGAGTTAAAGAAGGAGCAAATCAAGGAGTAAATCATGCAAAAGGAATCTTGCATGCAATCCCATGCTCTAACTAAGAGTCCGCATGTAGATGTGTAGTAGTTGCATGTAGTTGCATGCTTTAACTGAGAGTCTGCATGCAGTTGCCTGTCGTGCTGCATAGTGCGAGCGGATGCGGTTTGTTGCCGCAAATGTATTTGCACAGCGGAAGTTAGGAGGATCCATTGTTACTATGAAGGAGCCTTAACCTAGCATTAATTAGTTTCACGGTTAGAATTTTGGTTTATGTATTTATCTATATCACCAGCAATAAGACTCCGAACTGTATGAACGGAGTTGTCAATATCTGATAAGCCCAAAGAAGATATGAATAAAAAAAACTTTATATTAAACTTATTGTTTTGGTTCAAACTAGTGGCAACGATATATACCATGCTGTCGTCAGGTATAATAACAGTAAAAAAAATGAAAGGAAAACGCAAGATGGTATTAGCAGTCGAATTTCTCATTACACCGTTCAATAACAGTAAAAAGAAGTGAAAGGGAAACGCACCCTCTTAAGATGGTATTAGCAGTTGGATTGTTCATTACAGCGTTTTCCATCTTCGAGCGAAACACGGGGACTCCTTTTAACACCCAAAATGCTCTCGCTTGCAAGATCTTCAACCGTTAAAAATTCTGCAACAGACTCTCACTAGAACGATAGCACCATAGAAAGTTAAAAATTCTGCAACAGACTCTCACTAGAACGATACGACGATAGAGAAAGTTAAAAATTCAATTCTGCAACAGACCTTCACCTGCACATATTTATAGGAATAGTGTGATCACGGTGGTGAGGAGAGTTACAGCTTTAAATTGGGTGAAACTTTACCAACACTAAGCTGGAAGATGGAAGGTTAGTAAGGTAATGGTTATATTTAATATATTTTTTCTGTGTTTTAATATTTATTATTAAATTTATTTATTATTTTATTGATAGTTTTTTTGGAAGTATATTAACTCACTTTATTATATTTAATATTTTTTTTGGTGTTTTAATATTTATTATTAAATTAATATTTATTATCATATTGATAAGGTTATTTTTTTGTTTTTTGTTTGTTTTTTTTCTTAATTTTTGAAGTGTATTAACTCACCTTATAGGGTTATATTAGGTATGAAAATGTTCATTTAATTTTTTATTCAATAAAGCGAAATTATATTTTTTTAATTTTTGAAAAGTTTTGTTAAAAATTTCTTGTCCAATTTTTCTGATAGACACTTTACTCAACGCACTTAACAATATAAATAACTATGGAAATCTCCGATTACAAAAATAATTATATTAAAAGAATTTGAATATATTTATTTATTCTTTTATTTTTATAAAACTTAATAAGTGAATAGGTAAAGTGGGTAAAGTGTCCACTCGAAAAGTCGGACAATTAATGAAATTTAGCCCTTAATAATGGGTAAAGTGGGTGAAGTGTCTACCGAATTATTAAAGTGGGTGAAGTGTCTACCGCAAAAGTCGGACAAGATTACTATGAGATTGTTCTCTCGAAATTTTGAAAATACAATATAAATAATCGTCTAAATCTCCACTTACAAAAAATATTATATTAAAAGAGATTCAATATTTTTATTTGTTAATTTCTTTTTATACCTGTTAATAAGTGGAATAAAGTTAATTAGTGGATATTTAATATTCAGAATTTAATTGTTTTTAATAAATAGTTTTGGTTTAATGTGAAATTTTAAGATTTTTGTTTTTGTTTTTTAAATTGATGTTTTCTTTTAATTATTTAAAGATTATTATATTTTTAAAAATTAACATTAGATTAGAATTGTTTCTTTAATGAAAAGGGGCTGAGTTTGTTTATTTTTATAACAAATTAACGAGTCGACAAATAAATTAATAAGAGCACTACAGAATTAGTAACTAGATAAAGTGATTTAATAAGTCGATTAATTTAATATTTTCAATGGATTCTTTTAGGGTAATTAAGCTTAGTATGATAGAAATATTCTAACATAATGTTTAACATTTTGACTAAGTCAAATTACATAAAAAAATAAAATAAACATAAAAATGACTCATGGTATTGAAAAACCATGGTAATCATGTGGAATATAGCCTATTTAAAAATTCTGCAACAGAATCTCACTAGAACGATAACACCATAGAAAGTTAAAAATTCTGCAACAGACTCTCACTAGAATGATACGACGATAGAGAAAGTTAAAAATTCAATTCTGCAACAGACCCTCACTGGCACATATTTATAGGAATGGTGTGATCACAGTGGTGAGGAGAGGTACAACTTTAAATTGGGTGAAACTTTACCAACACGAAGCTGGAAGATGGAAGGTTAGTAAGCTAAATTTTATATTTAATATATCTTTTTGGTGCTTTAATATTTATTATTAAATTTATTTATTATCTTATTGATAGTTTTTTTGGAAGTATATTAACTCACCTTATTATATTTAATATATTTTATTGGTGTTTTAATATTTATTATTAAATTTATTTATTATCATATTGATAAGGTTATTTTTTTGTTTTTTTATTTTTATTTTGAAGTGTATTAACTCACCTTATAGGGTCATATTAGGTATGAAAATGTTCATTTAATTTTTTATTCAATAAAGCGAAATTATATTTTTTTAAATTTTGAAAGGTTTTGTTAAAAATTTCCTATCCAATTTTTCCGATAAACACTTTACTCAACGGTCTTAACAATATGAATAACTATGGAAATATCCAATTACAAAAATAATTATATTAAAATAAATTGAATATATTTATTTATTCTTTTATTTTTACAAAACTTAATAAGTGGAATAGGTAAAGTGGGTAAAGTGTCCACCCCAAAAGTCAGACAATTAATGAAATTTAGCCCCTAATAATGGGTAAAGTGTCTACTGCGAAAGTCGGACAAGATTACTCTGAGATTGTTCCCTCGAAATTTTGAAAATACAATATAAATAATCGTCTAAATCTCTACTTACAAAAAATATTATATTAAAAGAGATTCAATATTTTTATTTGTTAATTTCTTTTTATACCTGTTAATAAGTGGAATAAAGTTGATTAGTGGATATTTAATATTCAGAATTTAATTGTTTTTAATAAATAGTTTTGGTTTAATGTGAAATTTTAAGATTTTTGTTTTTGGTTTTTAAATTTATGTTTTCTTTTAATTATTTAAAGATTATTATATTTTTAAAAATTAACATTAGATTAGAATTGTTTCTTTAATGAAAAGTGGCTGAGTTTGTTTATTTTTATAACAAATTAACGAGTCGACAAATAAATTAATAAGAGCATTACAAAATTAGTAACTAGATAAAGTGATTTAATAAGTCGATTAATTTAATACTTTCAATGGATTCTTTTAGGGTAATTAAGCTTAGTATGATAGAAATATTCTAACATAATGTTTAACATTTTGACTAAGTCAAATTACATAAAAAAATAAAATAAACATAAAAATGACTCATGGTATTGAGAAACCATGGTAATCATGTGGAATATAGCCTATTTAAAGGGGAAAATTAAATTAGCCTAGAGCCATCCTAACTCTTGATCTACCAATCCTCTGGGGGCTTCCAAGTTAAGATGGATATAGGCTAATTTAACTAATAAATAAAATGACCCAAAAATTTATCCTTGAATTTTGGAAAAAAAAATAATTCACCTAAATTTTTATCCTTGAATTCTGGAAAAAATCATTTTGATTGTTAGTTAGACTCCCTAGTTTTTGTGAATTGAGATAAAGCTCCATTCTAATTTATTTGTTTTTTTTTAATTAAACTCTTTATTTGATTTACTTTACTTTATTTTTCTTTTTAATTTTGTAATACCCCTCCCTTGTGTATTAAATTATTTTAAGCAAGAGCTAAGTTAAAGCTAGTTGTGATATCCTCACTTGTGTGTTAAATGTTTGTAAACCTAAGCTGAGGACAACTAGGTGATATGTAATATGAAAAGAAAATGTGTTATTAAATAAATTAGTAAAGTAAATCGCTTGAAGGGTGGAGCACCAAGAGAGAGGAGATTCTTGCCAAATCCCATGAGGAATGGGATAGAGATGAATCCTTCATGATAAAGCTTCTAGATGTGATTCTAGATAAGCTTGGATGGATTAAAGATCCATTGGACATAAAATCTTTGCGGGAGATAAAGGCAAGATTTTATGAGGAAAAGCTTCGTGGGAGATAAAGACGAGTTTTTCCAAAAGAGAACTAGGCAAATGGAAAACTCTATAAAAGCAGGACACCGCTAATGGCAACTAAATTATGAAAGATGCTATTAAATACCCAGTGCACTGATCAATTGAAGATAAATTTATCCTTGGCAAGATCTTCGGCTCGGGGGGAATCAGAGGTGATTCATGACTCGGTGGTGGTGCTCCTCCTTCCAAGTGAGGTTTTAGTTGGTGTCAGATGTGTGAAATGGTTGTATGATGATTCTTACTCTCCCTATGTTATAGCTCCAGTTTGTTTATGAGAAGAGTTCTTAATTTTTCTTCGCCATGAGAATGTTTGATGAATAGTATATGCTTATGTCTTAATAGATTTAATGATGCTTCCATCTAATCTCATGAGATTCACTTGCATGGTATGTGTTTTTTGTTAATCCTTACATGTTATGAGATTAAAATCAATTATTTCAAATATAATGATGGTTGAATTTTTCTCTATTATGGAATGGCGGATTTATTATGTAGGTTGCATTCTAGTGTGAAGCTAACTGTAGAAGCATGTCTTGTAGGTAACAATTCTAAGACCCATTCATGGTAGAAATTGGCATGTGACAATTATTCATAAATAGATTACTTGTGTTAATGTTTTCTTCTGAAATGATTGCATCCGTTGTGGTTTGATGTTCATATCAGTATTCCTTTGGCCATGCCTAAGGAATTGGAAAATGGTAACTATACTGTTGGAAATACTGAGAGGGGGGTGAATCAGTATTTCTTATTATTTATTTATTTATTTTTAAATTGTTCTAGTGATTGGCAACAACATATATAGACATGTGTATGTATACATAGAACATAGAAATCAACAGCTGAAATTAATGCCTTTATTAAAACTCAAGACAGTGCAATGAAATAAATACAATATAAGTATAAATCTGATTATGAATAATTGCCAAGCTCCAACTTGGACTTCAGTGAGGCTTCAACCTCCAGAGAACCAACTCTATTTTGCAGTGGTTCTGCACTTAGGAGCACCTACCCCCAATGACTTTAGTCCAGTTCAGTTCTGAGGCTCCAACCTCTTGGGCTCCAACCCAACCTTGGTATAAACAAGTATGCTGCTGCACACTATTCAGCTGAGGTTGTCTCACTCCTGCTCTCCTGCCTCTGCTACTTCTACTGCCTCTACAGCCTCTGCTACTTCTACTACCTCACACACTAGTTCTTCACCACACCAACAGCAACAACAATTCTCTGTTTTTACTGTTTTATACATTCTCATGCCTTTGTCCATTCGTTTCCGCTTACTCAATGGCTCTTTGGCTTCCTCCTCGCTCGCTTGAGCTTTGGCTTCCTGAACACTTGCTCGACCTTCTGGCTTCCCTCCTCCATTCGGTTTAGCTTCCTCATCTTTACCTTCAATTGATGTGCTGAAAATATAATGTCCTCGCAGAGAAATTGGTGTTTCAGCAACGCTGAAATTGGTGTTTCAACAACACCAAAATTGGTGTTTTTGCAAATTTTTCACAAGTGTTCAACAGTTGCTGAAAAGGTTGGTGTTTCAGCAATGGAGAAATTGGTGTTTCAGAAACTTTTCTCCAAGTGCTTCAACAGTGTTCAACAGCTGCAGCAGCCTTCACCAGCGTTCACCAGCAACTTCATACGACGCTTAACCACCTCTGCTCCTCTTGGCTCCTTTTGGCTCTGATGGTTCTGTGTTCTCCTCTTCTTTGGCTCCGTCTCCTTCTTTGAATATTGCCATATTGACATCAATGACAATCTGTGTCCAACATATTCCTGGCAAATGATTTTGGTTCTGAGTCTGAAATCATGAAGCTCGATATTCATGTTATTTAATCCATATAATAAGATGCTATAATTCCTTTAATGGAATAGTCCATGATGGTCAGAAGATCTATGGTATGTATATGAAATAAGGTTCGATCTTCATTCTTTCTGTTGCTTAAGAGTAATCTTATGATGAAAATTACTGTGGCCATTGGGGCCTGCTCCTTTGCCACGTGGGTATTAACTCTTCCTTAATGTATCATCCTTGCAATCAATTCCCTCATGTGATGATTTATTACATGCAATCAGTTGTTCAATTTAATGTTTGGAGAGTGTTTTGCTCGAGTTTGGAAGCTTGTGCAATAAATTTATGTCGTGAGGAGTTTGGATGTGTTCGAGACTAGTGCCATGGTGGCTCTCTGGAATTTCAACCTTGGCTAAGGAGCACCTTGGGCAACTATGGTTTTTTGGTTTGGGTTGGGTTTTGTCTACTAGTCTACCCCTAGGATCCTTGAACCTGAGCAGATGGTGTCTGACATAGTCTCCACATCATTTCATGTCTTAGGTAATCCTCACATCTTTGGAAACTTTGGGTTCCTCCTCAGGGGTGTGGGGCAAGGTCTCTCTGTCTCTCACATCCTTTGCATTCTTACTCTGTTGCAAGGTTTTGTATTTGTATGTTGGCGTACCCTGTGTTGTGGCCTCAATGTTCATACCTCCTCCTACTCTACAATGGTGTGAAGGCGATACATGGTCCTCTGGTAAGTTTCTAGGGAGTCTGAGAGTCTGTTCTAGGTCCAAAGCACTAAAATTACTCCTCTTCTCAACTGGGGTTGTATTTTCTATTCTAGTAAATTCCTTGGGTCGTTGGTGGGGCATGTCCCATCTAGCCCTCTCACCTGGTTGTCTTGCCTTTCTTGTTCCATTACACATTGTTTTAGTCTTTTGATATCTTTTCAATTGGGGAAAGGATTCTGTAGTATCTGGTTTCGTATTGTTTCTTGTAGGTACATGAATAGATTCTTCTTGGTCTTCACCCTTAGCCAACTGTTAGCCTCTCTCAATTTCGGTATGCCCAAGCAATGGGGCCAACCCCATTAAGGGAGGGGCTAGGATGCCCAGGATGACACCCCGAGCCTAGACACAAATCATCCTTCACCAACTCAACTAGCCACGAAATAGAGGGTGCATAAGCTACTTCTCTTGCTCTCTCTCTAGGCTACTTGGAGGCCTCTGCTTCTATGGAATCCATTGCTGAGCAGCTACGACACATCCAAATTGATTTGGACATATTCAAGGAACACTAGTATGATGATCAAAATGAAATATCGACCTATCTTACTAATATTCAATATAATCAAAATGAAATTATGGCTCAACTAGATAGTCTCCATCGTAGTCATCGTCGCACCAATGATCATCATTGTAGCTTGGAAGCACGAGTGGAACATTTCCACATTCATGATCATGTTGGTTACTTCGCATCTCCCCATGAACTTCCCCCCTCCCCCCCTCCTTGATATGTTGTTGTCAATTTTGGTCTCCCTTTTTGTTATTCCTAGTATGCTAGAGTTTCAATGCCTTACAAAAATAAGGTATGTGAAGTGTCCATTTTGGTATCCTCTAGTCCCCAATCTCAAAATTTGCGGCCGTAATTAGAGTGTGAGGACTATTGAGACCGATTTTGTATGCTATTCTATTTTAAATTCTAATGAAAGATTTTTTATCATTAAGAAAAACAACAAAATTAAAAATAAAGCTATAATTTAATTAGTGTTTGTGATTTTTAAAATTTTAGCAATGTGAGATGTGTCAAGTTGTAAGTGTTTTCATGTTGATTATTGATTTATGGCTATAGGAATTTACTATCCATTTAATTTGTATGGCTACGTTAGCATTTATCCCGGTTTATAAAGTATTGATCACCATGATATAATGTGTGTGTATATTTTTTCTAAAAAAATTGATTTCAATGGTTAATAAAATCATTAGAGATACGTTGAAGGAGATGGAAGACAAAATTAATGTTTTGTATTCATCAAAATATTTGTGCCTTGTTATTTGAATTCATCGAAGCATTATATTCCCTTGAACGCAAAAAGAGATATATCCTTGACAAAGAAGATGAAACCTAGGGATTAAAGAGGCATCTTATCTAGATCTCATAAGGAGAAAATAATACTATTTTTTCCCACAATTATGCCAACAATCATTGGAATGTTAAAACTATATGCTATATGAAAGAAATTGTGGGGGATTCTTTCTCATCCCTTTAGGATATTTCTCAACTTGGTGTTTAATTCTTTAAATCTCTTTTCACTCACCCTACAGGATGCCCTATTTTAGAGCTGCTAGGTTTGTTATCTATATTTCCTCCTTTCATCTCCAAGGACATGAATGCTTCCCTTTTGCAAGAATTTATTGGAGGGGAAGTTCAAATAGCCCTTTTATCCATGCAAAAGGAGAAAAGTCTCAATTTGAATCATATGAGAATGGAATTCTTTGTGCTTTTTTTTATTTGATCAAAGAGGATGTATTAAAGGTTATTTAGAGAATCTAAGAGGTCAAGCTTGGTATTCGGTGCCATTAATTCTTATTTTATTGCCCTAATTCCTCTGATGTAGGAAGCATATTTTTTCGATGATTTCTACCCTATCTCTTGTTGCAATGTGGCTTATAAGTTGATATCAAAAATCATTGCAACTAGACTGAAGCCTATTCTAAGTATGATCATTATAAAGTAACAATTCATCTTTTACAAAATCGTTAAATACACAAGGTTGTTTTTCTAGCTTACGAAGCACGCCATTCTATAAAAACAAAAAACATTCCTATTGTTGTTATTAAAATCAATCTATATAAAGCCTATAGTCATGTGGATTAGACCTTCTTAATACTGGTTCTCATCTGTGTTGGCTTAAATCGTGCTATTGTAAACTAGATTATGGGGTGTATTACTTCTTCTGATTACATCGTGCTTATCAATGGTCATCCATTGGATTTTTTCAATCCTTATTGTGGCACGTGTCATGGGTTTACTTTATCTCCCGCTTTCTTTCCTCTCGTAGTGGATGCATTTAACAAGCTCGTTTGAGATGCCATAAAAAAAAGGGAAGGTTGGAAGGCATTAATATATCACATAATGTATCCATTTCACATCTATTGTTTGATGAAGGTGTTTTTATTTTCGTTCTCAGAGAAATATGTTTCCTTCGAGAAATATCAGAAATTTTAGAACAATTATCCCTTCTTACTTGCATGATGGTTAGTAACCAGAAGTATACTATTTCTTCTTTATGTTTGTCTTAAAGAATAATGGATGATACTCATTAACACTTCCATTTCCAATTAAAATTCACTGAAGATGGCATAAAACATCTATATCTTTTTACTTAAACCAAATGATTACCATTTCAATGATTGGTTGTGGATGATTAAGATGGTGGAAGGTCGGATCTCTATTTGGACCAATAGGCTTTTGTTAAGAGGTGAGCGCATAGTCTTGGTTAAATCAGTTCTTGTAAGTATGATTGTTTATTAGACCTCAATTACATGGGTTCCCAAAGGTATTTAAAAAAATATTCACAAGTTTATTTTTCATTTTCTTTGTGTTAGCATGAAGAATAACAATGAATGGAATTTAGTGGCATGGGATCAGATTGTTGCTCCAAAAGCTTTTGTAGAATCACAGTTTAAACATGTACACTATTTTGGTCATGTATTGGTTGCATGAAACTTATGGGACCTCTAATATAGGTTTATGAAAGAACAAAATGAAATACAAATTTAAACAAAAACATAAAGCTACAATCAAAAGTAAACTTCAATTCATTAATAACAAATATTGAAATTTTTTTACATGCAAAATGGAAACAAGCTAGCTTGGGTGATCAGAGCTATCGTAGTGATCGTAGCTATCTTAGATTTTGTTGGCCATTATTTTTTTTTCTTTCAAAATAGATCCATGGCACTAGTTTGCAAATTTTCTAAAAAACAGTCTGAAATTTCAAAACCTGATTTTTTTTTGAAAATACTAAATTGTGTTAGAAATTAATAAATTGATTATCCATAAACTATAATGGATATTCCACTCAATAGTTCGTCACAACATATCTGATAATATTATATTAAAAATATGATATTCTACACTATTATAATTTTATTAAACTTTAAGATCTATAGATTTAACTATAATTAGTGAACGCATGCGAATGGAAATCATGCAGAAAGGTAGAGAATGAAAAAATAATCTTACACACACACATAAGACACAATTTAAGCTCTTTGGGAAACCCTTTTGAGAGAAAACCCAGTTGGAAAGTGAGGTTGCTTCACTCTCTTTCTCTGCCTAGAAAGATGGTTGTAGGTACAACGAAGTAATGCATGTGGCTTGTGGTTTGCTATAATGCACAAATCATCTTTGTGGGCTCTTATTCCTATTGCTCCTGGTTATCTTTTCTCAGCTATGGAAAAAAATTCTCTCGGAAGAATGGAATTCTTTGTCCTCCTAGTGGCTCAGTTATAACACAACTCGGTAGCCTACTAGTAGTTAATTTTGACTATGTCAACTCTTAACTACAGTTAAAATATAGACTCTTATAGAGTCTTTTACATCCTGTGGCCCATGGGATGCTACAATGCACATATACACTTTGTGTTCTATACCTCTTATCGCTCATGGTTATCTCTTCTCAGTGATGGACCAAAATTATCTCGAAATAATGAAATGTCTCTTCCTCCTAGTGGCCTAGTCATAACATAGTCCAATAGCCCACTAGTGGTTCACATTGAGTAAATTAACTCTTAACTAGAGTTACAATATAAACACTTCTAGAGTCTTTTAATCATAATCATGTGGCTAGCCCCTTTTCTATGAATAATGGGGCTTTGCGCTACATCGTCTCGATCTGTAGGTGTGAAAACATGAAGGTGAACTGAGTGGAATAACGTTTTGCATACAGAATCCAATTAACATGCTTCTTATGTCGTTGGAAAATATTTGTGTGTATAATAGCGTGAAATAGAACCTATACGCCCTAAAAAATATGTACTTTATGTGTTGATGGAATTGGAAACTTTAGGATTATTTCAATATTTATAGGCTCTACTTCAATTCTTGTGCATGATATGTGATGTTATATAACAATCCCTTTTGTAAGAATCATTTTAGCCATTTGTATTGTTTCATTATGAAAATGAGTATACATCATCTAATATACTAGATATCATGGATGGAGGGACAACAAATTCATTTCTTGAATTACATCCATATAGAAAGATGTCAATATAAGATCAAAACACTTCTATAATGAATTTCATATATATATATATATATATTATATATATATATATATATATATATTATAGATACTAACATTGAAATTTTTGATATATTAATTGTAGATAAGAGCAAAATACTCTTACAAAAATTATTTGAAATTTATTTCCATTTTTTAGGAGTTGAATTAACATGGCTATATTTTGCAAAATAAACTAATATAGTACTCCTATAAAAAAAGCTAAATTTTAGTATATAGTTATGAGAAATTTCAAAACAAAATTATATATTTGTAAGTTAATTCATTTGCAAATAAATCTGGAAATGAAGATGTTGTGAGAGTATCTCATATATAGCTATGAGAAATTTCAAAACAAAATTATATATTTTATAAGTTAATTTAGTTGCAAAAAAATCTTGAAATGAGGATGTGAGTTTGAAAGTAGTGAGATTGAAATTTAGGTTCTAAGAATTTATGCAATTTGAAATTTCTATAACAAGATTGGATAGAAAAGTATGAGATTTAAATTTTAATTTGTGTGGGATTTAGTCTTCATTATATCTGAGGCCAAATGTCATGGGGAATAGTTGAGAGTCTCAGCTAATAGTGGGGAATAAAAGCCATGGGAGCATACATATGAATGTTATAGAAAATTCCATTTGTGATGAAAACGACATAAATTTGATGAATATTTGTAACAAATTCTATCTATGATGAAAGAATGATTTTTTTTTAATTTTATGACTCTTCAAATATAGTAGGAAGAAGATTAAAGTAGGAGCTAATAGTATCTATATGCAGTGAGAATATATCTTATAAATTAAAAAATTGTGGATATTTAATAAGAAAATAGTTATATTTATATGTTAAATTAAGTTGACAAAAATTAAATACACAAAATTGAACATTTTAAATCTCAAACTAAATTGTCTCTCTCTCTCTCTCACACACACACACACACATAACTATGAAACTTTTTTTT
The DNA here is from genome assembly GCA_000404065.3 of Pinus taeda. NCBI lineage: Eukaryota > Viridiplantae > Streptophyta > Pinopsida > Pinales > Pinaceae > Pinus > Pinus taeda. The sequence continues at coordinate 4,364 of APFE031574264.1, read as the reverse complement.
TGAATTTGGGGTTACTTAATGAATGCATTTTCATTATGTGTATATCATATAAATACATATTTATATATTGGTGCATTAGGACCAATGTATATAAAATAAAAAAATAAACAAGAATAAATAAAAAACATTCACTACACATAAGATATAAGATATATAACAATGGTTGCAAATCATTACAAACAAGGCACAAGAAATAGGCTTGGATTTAACTAGGCTATAAAAATAATTCATTGCAAGGCATTCAAAACAAAATAAAACAAGGAAATAAACTTGAAACACTTATCATCTACAATTGTGATATTGGACAACCAATTTATCATACTCTCATTTAAATTAAATCTTAAGGCATTTGATAAGATTCAGGTCCTATAATTCCTTTTTGAAATTCACAAAGCATCATTAAAATTGTTGAATATGGGCAATGTTCTTTGTAGGCATTTCTTTTCCACTAACTTTTCAAATTCTATTCAAAGTATATGAATAGTAAAAGCATAACTGTAAAACAAATTTGATTGCATGTTTATATACTAAATTAAATTGGTAAAAATTAAATGGAAAAAATAAAACATTTTCAATCTTTGATCTAAATTCAAAAGAAAAAGAAATAAAAAATAAAATAAAATTATAATTATAGAATTGCAATTTTTTGACTTTGGAATTACCAAGTGAATGAATTTCACTTTGTGCATATATAAACATAATTGCATTAGGAGATTTCATACAGAAATAAACATCATAGAGTATAATTGAATTAGAATATCCAACCAAAATGTACATAAAATCAATCAATAAGTACGTACTAAACTATAAATAGGAAACATGAATAAGGAAAACAATAATTGCATAGTTGATATATACCAATGGTTGTAAATAATTACACATAAGGCATAACATATAGAGTTGAATTTAACTAGCTTATAAAGATAACTAATTACAACTCATTGCATACAAAACTTGGACATAAACTAGAAGCACTTATTATTAAAGCCTAGGCAACTAATTTATCATACTTTCATTTAAATTAAATCTATGGAAATTTGATAAGAGCCAAGTCCTAAACGTTATTTCCTTTGAAATTCATAAAGTATCATTGAAAATGCTTTTGCAATTCAATAAGCATGGTTGAAGCTGCTACATCGACGGGAAATTTTCCTTTCTTTTGAAATTGACAAAGCATCATAAAAGTAATAACTTTGAAATTCATAAAGTATCACTGAAAATGCTTTTGCAATTCAATAAGCATGGTCGAAGCTGCTACATCCACGGGAAATTTTCCTTTCTTTTGAATATGACAAAGCATCATAAAAGTCGTTGCATCCTGTGCAATCTTCTTTATAAGCATTTCTTTTCCATTAACTTCATGGAATTCGGTGGAAGAAATGTGAAGAGTAAAAACATAACTGCAAAATAAAAAGAAAGTCAGAACAAATTACTTTTAAAATCTTAAATGAACCAAACATTTTACTTAGACATGTCTAGGCACCTTCTTTTGTGAGAATTGCCTACTTTTAAAATCTTAAATGAACCAAACATTTTACTTAGAGATGTCTAGTCACCTTCTTTTGTGAGAATTGCCTAGCTCTACACACTTAAACACTAGAGATGCCCATTTGTTCTTTCGGCAAATTTCATGCAACAATTTGTGTCGACCTACTTGAACCTTGGGTGGACCTCTTGAAAAAAAGGTAAGTATCTAGGTTAAATTTAGATTTTTTTTTATTATCTTTTTTTAATATTATTACCATAAATCCTAGCTATTCAAAAAATCTTTACAAAATATAAATATACATATTTATATTATAACAATATTACAAATTCCAAATATAAATATCTATATTATAATATTATTTTTTTAATTATATTTATATTATTTGTACATTTGTAAATATCTAAATTATGGTAACAATCCTAAATACTAATTATATAAAATCTAATAAAATTTAATATTGTAAAAGATACTAATATATTGAAATTTAACATAATTGTCTTGATTTCCAAAACTCAACTTTTGCTAATGAAAAATACTAATCTTATTATTCTATGAGTACTTACAAATTTAACCTAAAGCTAAAATCTATACAATTCTGATCAATATAGAATCAATTATGTGGAAATGTACACATTCCAGTATTCTAAATTATTCAACTTAAGTGGGTAATGCACATTAATGACACACTAAGTTGGTAATGCATGTTAATGGTGTGGGGATGGTATGTTCAAGTGTATTTGATGTTGTGAGAAATTAGTTTTTTTGCACCATAATATACTTATTCTCATTTTCAATAATATATATATATATAGATATATAATATTCAAAATTCTTGAGGTAATCGTAATCTTTTCATTTTGACCAAATTTTGTTAGGAATATAAATTAAAATTATCGTTGAAAAAAAGTTGGTGAGTAGCATTGTAAACAATCATTTAAATGTTTTCATTCATCTTTTAATCTAGCATGTTTTTCACTTTCAGCCTTGGATAACTACATATTTTAGTGAATATAATTTAATGCATATTGGTTTTTATAATTTAATGTATATTTTCTTGCAATTGTATTTCTTTTTCAAATAACATGTCAAAAATACCATTATGTTTTCTTTGAACCCTTTATTTGATTGACCAATAAATCAGCATGAAATTTCAAATATACTATGAGTTTTTAAAACATATTAGGTGTGTGAGACTTCCAACGAGAGTGATGGTGAGTTACACATTTTGAGAAAATCCTAATTGACCACATGGTATATTGCTTTTCTAATCTCCATGACAAGTTATAATGTTGCTTGCCAAACCATCTAAATTGATCAACAAAGAGCAGATAATAAATCTATAATTATTAATAAAATAAAGATGTGAATATGAAAATAAATGGAAATAATTCAAGAATCTACATCGTGCATTAAACTAACATCATTCATGGACACTGTCTAGAACCATCGTGATAACAATAGTTTCACCAAACAAGAGTATATACATTATCTATATAGAATTATGTTTTTTATCTTGTTGTCAATGTTCATGAATCAAATGAGGGAACTCCTGACAACCATTGTACCATATGAGGTTTGTGAAAAACTTCAATATAACAATTGTCAAACATGAGACATTAGAAATTTGCTATAAACTTTAAAAAACAATATAGTGCTTTATGAGGTCATCCATACTATTACGACAATTTAGCACCAAAAGAAATGTAAAATAAGTTTTAAACAACATACCCTCAGTACAACAGTTCTGATTGACATGATTAGTGTCATGCTGAGATGTTTTGGAATTCACCGAAGTCTATAAAAAACTTCTAACTACCTTGGTGTTGGGACGAATGGGCTTTTGCAAGGCCAATTGTCTAGTTGTAGACTTTCAGGTGCCTAGTTGAAATTTATAAAGCATCATTGAAACTGTTTTTGAAATTCAAAAAATATGGTTGAAGATGTTACATCGAGGGGAAAAATTCCTTTCTCTTGAAATTGACAAAGCATCATAAAAGCTGCTGCATCCTGGGCAATCTTCTTTGTAAGCATTTCTTTCCCACTAACTTCATGGAATTTTGTGTGAGGAATGTGAACATTAAAAACATAACTGCAAAACAAAATGAAAGTTAGAACATATTACTTCCAAAATCTTAAATGATCCAAACATTTTACTTAAACATGTCTAGTCACCTTCTTTTGTGAGAATTGCCTAGTTCTGCACACTTAAACACTGGAGATGGCCATTTGTTCTTTTGGCAAATTTCATGCAACAATCTGCGTGGACCTCCTTGAACTTTGGGTGGACCTGTTTGGAAAACAAGTATCTAGGTTAAGTTTAGTATTTTTTTTCCCATATAGATATTATTACCATAAATCCTATTTATTCAAAAAATATTTACAAAATATAAATATACATATTTATATTACAATAATATTACAAACTCCAAATATAAATATTTATATTATAATATTAATTTTTAAATTATATTTATATTATTTATACTTTTGTAAATATCTAAATTATTGTAACAATCCCAAATACTAATTATATAAAATCTAATAAAATTTTAAAACTGTAAAAATACTAATATAATATATTGTAATTTAACATAATTTTCTTGATTTCCAAAACTCAAGTTTTGCTAATGAAAAATACTAATCTTATTATTTTACAAGTACTTAGAAATTTAAGTTAAAACTAAAGCCTATATAGTTTTGATCAATATAGAATCAATTGTGTTGAAATGTGGAAGTGTACACATTTCAGCCTTCTCAATTTCTTTAAATTAAATTGGTAATGCATACTAATGGTGTGAGATGGTATGTTCAAGTGCACTTATGTTGTGAGAGTTTTTTTTCACTATAATAGATTTATCCTCATTTTCAATTATAT
>APFE031574263.1:85421-95441 GCA_000404065.3 Pinus taeda | reverse complement strand
GCGTACAAGTACGTAGGTACAATGAGCTTGGAATGCGTACACGCAGGCAAGGTAGAGAGAACCTGCGTACCCAGAGATAAACATGATTTTTAATGACTTTCTCTCTTTTTTGAAGTTTGACATGGAGAGCAGAGGTATAAGGCTTGACAAGGAGGATAATATGACTATTGATGGAGCCATATTAACTGCAGATAGTCATGGTGACAAATTTCAGTGTAACAAGGAGGTTTGCATTTATAATTGATCATAGTGGAATGAGATACTTGTTTGACCAACCTAATTTGAATGCTAGATAGGCTAGGTGGTTAGCCACACTCAGTGAGTTTGAATTTGAGATTTGTTACATTAAGGGTAAGGAGAACAAAGTTGCATATGCTCTTAGTAGAAGTGTGGAGGTGAATCACATAGAAACTATGAGGTCATATGGGACAAATTTATAGGATCAAATATTACAGGAATGATGTAGGAATTTACAGGGTAAGTTCCTCAGATAGAACACCAAAGGACACCGCTCACAAACAGATCACAGATCAATACACAATATTCTTGACATGGTTAAAACCCTCAAAGAGGGAAACATTCCACGACCTGAGCTAACGCGGCCACTTTAGGAAATTTATTAATAAAAGAATGAAAACTTGCATAAGCTTCTCTCGTGAACGGGTACCCTACAAATGACCCTCCATTATCTTTAAATAGAGATCCTAGACCAATTAGGTGTTAATCCACGGATCAAGTGTTGGTAATACCGAGGAGAGAATGAACCGTCAGATCACTTCATGTCTAGAACATATCATGACCGTCGAAGTGTAAGTTACAAAAGTACATGGTAAAGAAACATACTTTACCTAACTCTACACTAGACCAAGTTATACTTAACTATTTCCTATGTGTTAGAATATCCTAACGTCCCCTCGTTAAGAACAAATTGGGATAGGATTGAAGGATGTGTTATCACCTGGATTGAACCTTAGGATGAAGGAAGGCAATGCCAGGGTAACCATAAACCACACTTAGCCAAGTAGCTAGCCCTACTAGGCTAGGCGAGGGCTCTCTTCATAAGGATCTTAGCCAAATTGACTAGATCTAGAAATTGATATTAATCTAGGTATAGTAGCACAAGGTTTGAATTGATTTTGAAGGGTTTTGCTGGATCAGGAGGAGCCAAACAGTTAGGGAAAGGAAATTAGGTCAAACTGCAGGGTGTTCGATGGGGCAAGGTAGGCACAACGATCATAACCTTAGGGTTTGATAGATGAGGTGAAAATACAGGTGAGGATCTAGGAAGAACATGTAAACCTCATGGATTCTTCCTAAACCGAAGAAAACACAGACTGTGAAATGTCTACCCAAAATAGAGCATAAAAGTTATGGATTTTGCCTTTTAGACTTGTATACATTCACATAAAGAGTATGAAATGATTAAATGGAGTCAATAATACATTTTAACACATGAAAACATAAGAAAAACTGAACTGAGCATCATACCACATGGATCCCAAAGAAATAGCTGCAATTTTTCATTAATCTCCTATTGGAACTGGTACAAAATGATGTCTATCAAAGCCTAAGCAATTCCACTGAATCCAACCCTTACAATGACTGAGAAAATGCATCATATAGACCCCAAGAAACTCATCCTAAGCTCATGGAGTCGAATCCATTAGGGGTGGAGATGTTTCCAACAAAATCTGAACTACTAGCAAGAAAATAGGGTGGTCAAAGTGACTCATCCTTAATCCAAAAAAATTGATACATTACACCTCATAAACTTGTTTTACCTAATGAATCTACCCTAGTAAGCTCTATAAGCATCATAATTACATTCAACTTATCAATTACAAGGGTTAAAATATCATTTTCCATGGTAGAAGTGAAAACTGGGTTGAATTTGCAAAATTCTGGGAAAAGTGTCAAACACGCAGCGCCAAGTGCCAGCGCGTGGCGCCAAGTGTAGACGCGCCCTTCAACTTTAGCTGCATTTCTGGAGGCCTTTCCAATGTCCAAATTGGGCCCACAATATCTTGTTGGAAATATTTTCCTGTCAAATTTCCAGAACAACTTGAATTTTTGAATTTAGATGTCATTTTCCTAGTCAAAAACCAAATCACCCAACACTGCATAGCGCGCAGTGCCTAGGCCAAAAAGAGGGCAGAAAGGTCATTTTTTGACCTTTTGACCAACCAGTTCTCCTCCAAATCTTTAGAAAAATTACAGAGTTTCTATACTGATCACTAGAAACCCAAAAATGCTGACCTTTTACTGATTAGATGCCTAAAAAAGAGCACAGTGCCCAAGGCGTTGCATGTTTGCCTTCCATGACTATGCAAAAATTGGAATGGAAAAAAAAGCAACTTCTTTCAAGCTCAAAAATGGTCCAACATGCCCAAAAATGTGTTTTTATGACTGATAAAAGGTTAGAGGCATGCAGGGATGCCTCAACAAAGATGTCAAGTCTCATATTCTCCTCTTTCTTGGTCAATTTGTCAATTTTCTCATGAGCTCTTTTGAGCTTACTCCTTGCCACTTGGTTTCTCCTTGCATAATACTTGGTCATCTTTATTTGTATCTCAACATCTCTGTTTTCTTTTTCCAAGAGGGTCTCCGTGTTTGTGTTCACCTTCTCAAGCCAAGACTCTCTATTCTCAGCTATGTCCTTGACCAATTTCTCATCTAGAGTGAGTTGCTCCTCCAATTTTGCCTCTTTTTGTCTTTCAAGCTCTAAGGGTTTTTTCAATCCTGTTGTTCTTGGCCTTTTTATTTGTCCATGTTCATCATCTAGCTCTCCATAATCTCCATAAGCCTCATCAAGCTTAAACTTGCCTTTCTCAGCCTCCCTCTTTGCCTTGATGTACTTGGTTTGCATCACTCTTGCTTGACCTCTAGCTGCTTGTTCTCTTGCTCATAAAAGGAGATGATATATTTGGCCATTTGTAAATTGGTCTCGAGCTTCCTAATTTTGGTATCCTTTGCTTTCAAGGCAGCCCGAGTGATTTTTTCTTCCTCCTCATCATCTGTGTTCACAAAGAGAAACTCGTTTTCAATGTCATGTTCTTCATGCTTCTGTTTGACCTCTGCTTCCTCTACCATTTTCTCTTTACCTTTAACCTATAATGCTGATGATGAAGGCAAGGTCCCTCTCACTTTCCATGGGGTAAAAACTTGCCTCTTTCTCCTCTGGTAGGTGAAAGAAAATGGCTACAAACTATCCCTTTGTGGCATACTACTCTGATCCTGATCGGTGTGTACATCAAGTCCCTGACTGCCATCATGCTCATCATTTTCCTCATCACTATCATCATCTCTATTGGGTGAATGAATGAATACATGAAATGGTGATGTAGATGGTGTGGAAGTTGTTGGTGAAGAATGAGAAGATGGTGATGACATGGATTCTGGAGTGGGTGTTGTGGTAGGGGAATGATCTATTGAAGATGAGTGATAAGTAGGCTATGGTGGATGAGAAGAAGTAGATGGATAAGTGGAGGAGGATGGAAGCATTCCAGGAAATGGATGAGTAGATGGCTCATTGAATATTTAATTAGCTATGATGGTCTCCCAAGCAATGCCAAGTTGATCTAACTGATGGAGGATTATCATTTTGATAAGAGAATGATGGAAAATACTATGCATCTGATGAGATGAATCCCTTTTCTGAGCAATATATGTCATCTTGTCAATACTTCTGAAAAGGTAATATGGAAAATGGAGCATTCTTACCCTGGTGAAGTGCATGAGAAGCCTTATATTATATGAGTATAGTCTGGAAAACCTGCCCACACATGTGAAATGCCTCATGATGATCCTCATTAATGGCACATACTTGTCCAAAAGATAAGAGAAAGGGAAAATTCTTTTCTTATCATTTTTGAACGTTGTCTTAAGATATGGCTCATAAAAACTGTGAGGCAGATTTTGTTGCTTGAACCATTTCTCTCCTGCATTTGGAATTCTAGTGGCCTATGATATTATGGTAGGAGATATAGTGAATGTGACCCCAACTAAAGTGACCTGGTTGTTTTGCGAATTTAGGATGAACTGATTGATTAACTGTTGATTAAAATTCACCCTTTCAACCCTTTGGAAAAACTCAAAACAACCCATGTACTTGAAACATGATACTGTAAGTGGTGAGGCCATAAGTTCTGTAGTTTCAGTGAGTTCAAATCTGATAATTCTCCCTCGTTTCTTGGTTGGTCTCCTTGGCTGTCTTTCCCCTTCTTCTGAACTACTATATTCTGCCATGCTTTTTAGGTGAAAACTTGAGGGACTATGTCAAGGTGAGTGAAACAGTGAGGAGGTGGAGTGAAATAGAGTCAGGATGATTGGAAGGTGACAAAGTCTATGAAGTGTTGTAACTCTAATCAAATGGGTGACTTTAGAAACATATAAGAGATCTTTTCTACGACTTCAAAATTTAGGGTTTCAAATTTATTAATTGATGGAGAAAAAGAGATATTGGGCACCTTAATTGTTGTATGTAGGTAATTGAAGCTTTTTTGGCTTGAACAAATGATGGAAAGTGGTGTTTTGGCACTCCTAGGGTTTTCCAAGCTCCTCTGGCCAAACGTGCAGCACCAAGTGCCAGTGTGCAACGTCCTTAGCAAACATTCCCTTCAGTGCACAAGCGCGCAATGCCATCAAAATTCACACTGTCTGTTTCAGGAATATATGCCATTCACTGCACAGGCACGCAGTGCCACACCCAAGTGCACAACGACTCTGCCCAGCGCACATCGTCCGACTAAAACGTGTAGCGTCCAACTTAAACACGCACCATCTCTGAAATGTTTCGAATTCTCACTCAATTTACTCTTTAGCAAGGATAGCTTAGGGTGCAAAAGAGTTGATGAAGTTTGTAAGACGCCTTGAAGATCTTATATAGAGGATGAGTTTGATTTTTCCTTAGAAAAACCCACTTTATAATGTTTTTTTGGAACTTTTTACTTTTTCTTCAAATCTCTGTCTGATGCTTTTTTTCTTTATCTCTTTTTAGGTGGATGATGATTTCATTGAGCCGATTTCTTCAATAGCTCATTTCTTGCAGTAAGGAGACATGCTTGGGCAGCCTGTGGGAACAAGTATTACATAAAATGACTTGAATTACATCACCAATATGAACAACTAAAATACTTTGTTTTCATCTCAAAAACATGTTTTTGAGATGAAAATTACATCAGCGAAATAATAACTCTGTTCAATAACCATGACTTGCTACCAATCACTCTTTGTTTATTGGTCTTCCTCATACCATTGCTGCCCTTTATTTACATTGAAACTATGCTTTTGACCTTGGAAATGAACCCTAAGACCTAATGGAAACATGACTGTTTTGACTCTAAAAATAACATAACTAAAACCATAACTGAATGCAACATGGAGATGGGTTAGCAAATGTACCTCATGAGGGAAAATTTGATTTTCTAAGAAGAAGACAACCATCTATGGACCATTTTTGGCATGACCTAGTGGAATGATCAAAAATTCAGTGTGAGACACCTAAAATGAAAATGCAAAGAGAAAATTTGATCCCTAATGGAAGTATGCATATACTGACACTAACAGGATTTTAAAATATGACAAAATAGGATAAGGAAGGAGGCATTAGATCCTATCTCCCCTTAGTGACAACTTCTTGAACTCCAACCATAAATCAAAGTTTAGTAAACTTCGCCTCTGTGAGAGCCTTTGTAAAGATGTTTGCAACTTGATCATTTGTTGAACAATATTGCACTTCAAGAACATGGTCATGAATGAGCTTTCTAATGACATGCATATGCAATTCATTGTGTTTTCTGCATTAACGTTGGACTAGATCTTTGCATAGTTGAATGGTACTTTGATTGTCAGACCAAAGTGTAGTCGGATGCTGATGCTGAAAGCCAAACTCTGACAGGATTTGATGAAGCCACAAGGCTTCCTTTCTAGCTTCTACAACACCACGATACTCTGCTTCTACTGAAGAAAGAGAAATGGCACTTTTTTTCTTGCAAGCCCATGTAATAGGTCTTGAACCAAGAGTGAACACATAACCTGCAGTAGATTTCCGATCATCAGGGTCACCAGGTTGATCGGAATCAGTGAAACCAACCCATAGAGGAGATGCTTCTGCACTGTAATGAATCCCAAACTGAATTGTACCTCGAACATAATGAAGTATTCTTTTAGTTTCTTTCCAAAGATTTTCATATGGGTTTTGCATAAACCGAGTAGTAAGGCCAACAACAAAGAAAAGGTCAGGACGAGTATGGGTTAGATACAAAAGTTTTCCTACAAGTTGACAGTATAAGGTAGCATCAACTTCAGGGGAAGTAAAAGTGACTGAAAGTTTGGCTCCAGACTGAAAGGGAGAAGGGGTTGGCTTACAATATTCCATGTGAAGATGGTGTAGAAGATCACAGGCATACTTGGACTGGGAAAGGGAAATACCTTCCTTGGATTGCACAACTTGAAGACCAAGAATGAAAGTGTCCTAAGTCTATCATTTCAAAGCTCTTTTTAAGGCTGGACTTCACATGGTTTATAAGGTTGGGATCACTACCAGTAAGGATAAGATCATCAACATAAAGAACAAGAATGATAAGAGACTTGCCCACTTTCTTGGTGTAGACAATATTATCAGAATATCACCTAGAAAAGCTAGTTTTTAAAAGAAAGCTATCCATTTTGGAATACCAAGCCTGAGGGGCTTGCTTGAGACCATAAAGGGATTTCTTAAGCTGACATACAAGGCTAGAGTCGATTTGTATAAAGCCAGTAGGTTGTTCCATATATATTTCTTCATGCAAGTCCCCATGCAAGAAGGCAGATTTAACATCCATCTAATGGACTTCCCATTTGAAAGAGGTAGCAAGGGAAAGCACAAGGTGAATAGAGTTCATTTTGGCAACAGGGGAGAAGGTTTTAGTATAGTCAATGCCTTCAACCTATGAAAAACCCTTAGCAACAAGATGAGCTTTATGTTTATCAACTTTTCCATCAGATCCATACTTTGTTCTGTAAACCCATTTTCATCTAACAAGTTTTCATCCCTTTGGAAGAGGAAAAAGATACCATGTATCATTTGTTAATAATGAATTATATTCTTCATTCATAGCTACGTCCCAATATGGATGGCTTGAAGCTTCTGCAAAGGTGTCAAGACCATAATTCGCTAAAGCTTGAGCCAGTAAAGAAGAGGCTCTATCAAACTGAGAACGTGTATGTCGATGATCTGTAGGATCACCGGCAAGAGCACCTCCTTCATCTCGAGTATCATGGACCCATTTTAAAAGATGAGGAGCTAAAGGAGGATCTTGAGAAGGTGGGGGAGGATTGTCATCTTCGTTTTCATCATCTGAAGAAGAAATATTTTCAGAAGTAGAAGGGATAGAGAGAGGTGGCACATCCGCCGAACTAGGCTCATAGGCTGATATATTTTCAGCAAACTTTACATCTCTTTTAATGGTAACATTTTTAGACTTAAGTGGAATAAGTCTATATCCTTTAATATCTTCAGAATATCCAAAAAAAATACATTTTTCACTCTTAGGTTCTAAAGCTTTATGTTTCTCATCTGGAATATGGGCCCATGTTTCACTTCCAAAAACACGAAAGTGACTTACATCTGGTTTAATTGAGCTCCGTGCTTATTCTAGAGTGATATTCTTTAAAGCCTTAGTAGGAGTGCAATTTACTATGTAATTTGCATAGTTAATTGCTTCTGCCCAAAAAGTAAGACTAAGTCCTTTAGATTGAAGCATACAGTTAACCATTTCCTTTAAGGTGTGATTCTTCCTTTCAGCTACACCATTTTGTTGTGGATTATATGGAACAATATGTTGAATTTGAATTCCATTCTCAGTGAAAAAGTTGATGGATTTGTTGTTAACATATTCTCTTCCATTATCAGATCTTAGCTTAAGAATTTGATGTCCATATTGTTTTTCAACAAAAGGCCTTAAAGGCCAAGAACACGTTAAATAATTCACTCTTGAGTTTTAAGAAGTATACCCAAGTGTGTCTGGAGAAATCATCAATGAAAGTTAAGAAATACTTGTAGCAAGAGAATGAAACAACTGGAATTGGACCACATAAATCACTATGCACAAGTTGTAAAGGGGCTGAGGCATGCCAAGAGGCACATTTTTCAAAACTATCCCGATGATGTTTTCTGAGTACACATCCAAAAAAAACACCATCTCTATAAGATACCATTGGAAGATCTATCACCATATTTTGTTTACATAGATTCTAAAGGGAGTGATAGTTTAAGTGACCAAATTGCTCATGCCAAAGTTTGCTCACATCATTATTATGAGCAACAAATACTGAAGGAATATTTGATGACCCAAAGTTGTTAAACTTATACAACCTTGTAGAATCATAAACAATGCCAGTAGCTAAAATATACATAGGATCTCTTAGGTCCTTAATTACAACATTGTGAGGTGAAAATTCAACGATTTTACCTTCACCTGAATGAGTTATCTGATATATAGATAGAAGGTTGCAAGATAAGGTTGGAACACATAATATATCATTAAATTAGCCATTGTCTAGATGAACAATTATAATCCCTATAACACTAAGAGATCTATCATCACCAACATATATATTTTTGGTGTTACAATCATTTAAAGAAGAAAACATGGATTTTTTTTTTGCCATGTGATAAGAAGCTCTAGAATCAATGAGCCACTCATGAGAATGATAAGAAGAAGATACATGTAGTGCATAACCAAACTGAGATGCTTGACATCCTGTTGGGTCCCTATAATACTAGTGATTACCCCATTACTATTGTAGTTATACCCCTTATTAATATTGTTGTGCCCCTATTGCCCCCATATTGTTATTACTGTGCCCCATAGAATCCCTCTATTGTTATTTTTGTGGCTTTATATTATTATTAGGTCGGCTAGATTATATTGTGACTCCTTAGACTCCTATATATAGAAAGGAGGTTTTGTCATTTGAATCATCCAAGAATTGTTCATTTATGTAATGTAAAGGAGGCTACCCCCTCGAAGAGGCTGAATTCTAAGGCGTTCATCTATCTTTTCTATCTTTTCTTGAGCTGGTTTCATAACATAAAATCCCTGATGCTCCTAGACCGGATTTTTCTGTTCCTCCCCCTCCTAAATCAAACAAAGACTCCCATGCCGACAATGGCATGATAGGTACGACTAGCACGAAAACCATAAAGGCTATGTCAAAGAAAGCCCGTACGGTTTCTAGTCAAAATGCAAATGACAAACTTCTTGCCTCGGAGGTTAATGCCGTGTCAACTGACAAAGGCAAAGAACCAAAGCAACTAGGAGGCAAGAAGAAAAAGAAAGGGAAAAAGAAGAAACAAGAGGAGTCATCTCCTAAAAAATCTTCTGCAAACCCTTCTGGGCAAAGGAAACCTCCTTCAGGGTGTCAGATATGCGATGAGGATCATCGGACAAGAGATTGTCTATATAAAGCTGAGCTTAGAAAATTATTCAAGAATTCAAAAACCTCATAATTGTTGACTGATCTGTTTTCGAACCCAGGAACAAATCTAGTTGCTAGCAACAATTCTTCCCCATCCTGAGTGCTTATGTTGTCCATTTCGAAACAACAAAATGATGCTTTGATATCGACAAGGAATAAAGATTATGGAAATCCACAGATGTCGAACAACAAGGCTATAGAGCAACCTAGTAGTTCGACAACAACTTCGACCGAAGTTGTGCCACCCATCATTCCTGAGCTAATGATAAAGCCGCCAAAGGGAGTAGTACACAAATCGACATTTAATCCTTATGCCAGAGCAGCACAACATTATAATATAGTGGAGGATCTGGCCCAACCGCCGCCCGCTATGTCGACACTTCAAGTACTACAAAATTGCCCCTCCCAAAAGCAGGCTTGATTATCAGCGATAGGTGGAATTGACCTAGTGGATTCCAATCTTGTGGCCTTTGATCACAAATGATATGACCCTCAGTTACCAGCTCAACTAGCTTTCCTTATTCAAGTGAAAGCCCTCAACAAAACTGTTCATCGAACAAT
>APFE031574263.1:42519-82819 GCA_000404065.3 Pinus taeda | reverse complement strand
AACTTCATAGTGTTGGGTGATCTAAGCTTTACTTGAGGTGAATAAGGGCTTTCTTGCTGGAGGATGATGCTGGGTTAGAACATATGGTTGTAATCCTCTTGCTACTCTTGATCTTAATAAAGCTAGTGAATTTTTCCTCCATATTCTTGTATGTTTCATTATATATGCATTTGTATGGTTAACACATATATGGTCCTGTGTTATTTATGAATATAGATCTCTATTCTTTGATAGTAGTATGTTGCTTTGATTCCACAGGTGCTCTTTGAAGCTGGGCAGAAAAAGAAGAAGCGGCAAAGATCTATCGGGAAGGAGAGGAATCAAACAAGGAAACCAAGAGCAAGACTAAGGTTGGTCTCCTTTGTTCCACTCTTATCTATTTTCATAAAGGAAAGCGAAAGTAGACTTTACTTGTTTGTTTCTAAGATAGCTACCAGTCTTAGTGGGAATAGAAGCTCCGAGTGGACACTATTCCCGGTAACAATCTTGAGAATAAGTGTCAGAATTTAGAGGTTCAGATCAAAAAATTTCACCGAAAATTCAATGCTCTACATTAGAAAGGACTCCCATGTTTGTAGGATAGAGGTGGAAAATTGATTCCACTTGAAGATTATTAACATAGGTAACATGAGATAGTAGTGGACAAGACCAAGTTTTCCAAAATCAGGGGAATTATAAATGGAAAAGATTTCATCGAAGGCTTAAATTATGATTTTCTAATTCAACATGAATTTAAGCATATGTTTTGAACTGGCCCTACTTTTGAAAAATATACTAAAGTTGATGTGTCATATTGAAAATTGTTAAAGTTTTCTGTCCCTGATGAAAAGAGATGGGATAGACTATGTAAGCTCATTGAATAGAACAAAATGCTAAATTTTAGGAGAAGACAATGGAATTTTAGGAGCAGACAATAGATTAAAAGGGAAATTGAAGAGAAAAACAAATTTTTAGCTACACACATCAACATTAACCCTCGAAATATATGTAGAGTGTTCAAATCAATTCACACTTACTATTTCCCAGTTCTATTTTTGTAATATTCCAACTATTTTTGATGATATTATATTTTGTAATAAAGTTTGATTCAAGTCTAGATATGTTTGATTCAAACTCTATAAATACTTTGTAATTCAAAGAAGAAAGGTTTGAACCCTTGTGATGAACCACTAGACATGCTTGTAACTTTCTAAGCTATTTCTGAAGTTAATAGATGGATTATAGATTAATTTTGAGCAAATTGTGTATCTTTGTGAGTTCTTCTAGTCATTAAATTATGTTTTCATTTTTATTTTCTTTACACATGTTCAAGGTAACTTAGAAGTCTAGGTAATATTAGATTGAATGTCAATCTCTCTAAAAGCTTTTGCAAATTTATCATTATTAAAAGATATCAATTAATTGAAATTGTATGTCTTAGTTAATTACTCTAAATTTATAAATTGTTTCCCTCTTCCATCTATTGCACATGTATTGTTTGACTATAGTAAACTTCTATACATGTCTGCTATAAATAAGAAATTAGATATACAATATGAATGTTTAAGTAATTATATATCTTCTTAAACTTTTTCTTTCCAAATCATTTTAAAGCTTAATTCTGGTAAAAATGAAGAATCAACCCTTCTGTTTTCTCAGAAATACTTATGATTTACCTCTATTTTAAAGTTCGAATCTTTGGTCACCACTCAAAATCAAAAACCTTATTTTAGATTCTTTGGCATAGTTCCTTAGCCTAGAACTATCTATAAAGGACAACCCCCTCCTTAACGAAGAAATGGATTTTCAACAATGCCTAGTTGTTGTCTACATATTTCAAAGTTCATCTTTCCAAGAGGCTTAGTAAAGATTCCAACTCCATTCTCACTTGTATTACAATAGACTAAATGAATCTCATTTGATTGTATCTTTTCCCTTACAAAATGATGCTAGACTGTTAAAGCCCTAGTGAGAATTTCATGTAACAAAAATAAATAAAGGAAAAATAAGACCATGGGTAAGGGACATGTGTTCCAAGCTAAATGTTGGGCAAAGATATACTAATGGGCATCACTGGATGTGTGTGTTTTTGCTAAGGAAAATTGTCAAAGGCAAAGGCAAAAGCATTAAAAGGAAAAAATGCATTTTTGGCACATTTGTTTATGAAAATAAAGGAAAATAGGAGAAAAGGAAGGTAAAAGGTCATAGGTTGCATGTGAGGAGGAAAGTGAAGAAAAATGATGGAAAATGAAGAAATTAGAGGCCTCATTGATAAAAAGGATTTTGAGGATCAGTTGGTAGGTTGCTCAGTGTAAACTCTTGGTCAGTGAAAGTTTGGAGCTCTCTCATTATTCTCTCTCTCTCACTCACTCTTGGTCACTTAGAGTTTTCTTAGAGCACTCTAGATTTGGATCAAGGAAGGAAAAATAAGCAAAGGGAAAGGAAGGAAAGCAAGGATCTAGGAAGTAAGAGTATGATCAAGCATCTTCAGCAGGAATACTTCCAGGTAACCTTTTGCATGTGTGATTTCTTAGCTGGTTTGGACATGCATGGCTTTGCATGTTCATGTGTGGTTCTCTTGATATTAGTGGCACACTTTTTCCAAGTTATGATAGTGGTTTTCAGCCTAGCCTTGCCTTTTTCCGGATGCCATGGTGTGTTGGGATGTTGATGTCAGTTTTGAGCTTTGGAATTTTCGGATGGATTTCATAATCCGAGGCCGAGGTGGTGTCAAGGTTCATTCCCAAAGTCCTAGCAATCCCTTGACCAGTTTTGGTGGGAGACATGGTAAATCCTCAAGGAACAGTCTCGATTTAGGGCCTAGTGATCTGGGGTTGGATTGCAGTAAAGCCTGAGAGACAAGGAGAGGGAAAATTCCTCAAGGATAGTGATTGATTCTAGATGGCATTCCAAGTTCTATTCTATTGTGATCAAAGCACCAATTTCAGTATGATCACGATTTGATGAGGGTGGAGGTGGTTTAAACTTTGGATTCCCTTGGTTGTTCTATGAGATCCCATATTCATGCTTGGAACATGGCACGGGGGTGACTAGCTCAAAGAGAGATTTGGTTCAACCATGTCTATGGTCGGGTGGTATATGGAAGTCCTGAACCTGGTCAGATTTGCCTATGATTAAGAAAAGCTAAGTTCTCTTTCTTTTGCACTGATTTATATGTGGATTTAATGGTTTTGATATCTTTGATGTTTACATGGTTTAATGTTGGTGATAAGCATTGTTAGATGACTGGTTTATGTCATGGTTATTTCATGTATTTACTTGTAACTATTAAATGGATGGATACAGGACCTAATTGATGATGTGGTAGTTCAATGGAGAAGGAGTTTATCCTTCTAGTTATGTTTCATAAGTTGTTTCAATTGTTTATGCTTTGTCTTATATCCTAGACATGTAGGTTACATTGATGCCAAGTGTGTCACAGAATGTCATCTTGGTTGGGGATGCTCAGGCCTAGTCCTGATGGTGATTTTGATTGATCAACATTTTTATTATGTTCTTAATGAATTTTGGATGTTATAACAAGTTCTGGGTAGAGTTCAGGATTATGGGCTAGAAAATTGGATTAAATCTCGGGGTCACTGACACAAAACTAGCAATTTTGGTCCATAGTCATTGGCAAGTAGGGCTATGAGAGCGACTTTGGGTTTCTGGTCACTCCCTTTCTCATAGCATGAGAGTGACTATGGCCTACGAACTACATAATAGTAGTGGGACCCAGGGACAGGTTGTCTAAGTCGCTGACTTGTTTCCTGGGGTTCTGTTGATAATGTTGGATGACTGTATGTGATGTTCCATCATTTCCACT
Organism: Pinus taeda; assembly: GCA_000404065.3. NCBI lineage: Eukaryota > Viridiplantae > Streptophyta > Pinopsida > Pinales > Pinaceae > Pinus > Pinus taeda. The sequence goes on along the minus strand of APFE031574263.1, from coordinate 79,014 downwards.
TCGTTAAGGTGACATAGGAGGTCGAATTTGATCGTAGTAACATCTCTCCTCATGTTTACCCCGATTGGCATGGTTACTTTGGGTAGACCTGGGAGGGAGTGTTCCATTTTGTTTTGGCATGATAAACTGGATTATCTGTCAACTTGATAGAACTCTAGTTGTCACATTTGATGCTTGTTGGTCCTCTTTTTCCCCCAATATCTTCAAGCATCATCCTTATCCAAATATCTTCACAAGTTACAATGTTCAAGGCTTTGTATTCAACTTCTATGGATGAAAATGAAACGATTGGTTGTTTTTTGTTGCTCCTTCACATGATCCCTGATCCTATATTGAATGCATATCTAGAGGTTGATTGTCTATCATTAGGATTTCTAGCCCAATCTCAATCAGAATAACCTACCAACTCAACATTAGATTTATGAGTATACATAATACCAAAATAAAGTGTTCGCTTTAGATATCGAAGGACTTTCTTTGCTTCTTTCCAATGGATTTCACAAGGCTTAGCCATAAAATGACGAAGAATGCTGACAGAATATGTTATATCTGGCTTGGTAGTGGTAAGGTAGTTCAACCTTCCCACTAGTTGATGATACAAGGTTCCATTCACCTCTTTAGATCCATCGTCACTATACAACTTAGCATTTTTTCCCAAAGGATTAGATACTGGCTTGCATTCAAACATATGTAATCTTTTAAGGATTGTCTTTGCATATTTTGTTTGTATGATGATTGTCTTACTAGATTCCCTCCAAATTTCAAAAACCGGATAGTAATGTAATACACCAAGATCCTTCATTTGAAATACCTATGACAACTAAATTTTAATTTCTTCAGTCAACTTGAATGCATTGCCTATTATGATAAAATCATCAACATATAAATATATCAAGGCAATATTCCATCTTCATCTTTCTTGATGTACATGTTAGGATCACGTTTTCTTGTCACAAAATCTTTTTCATAAAAGAATGAATCAATTTTCACATACCAAGATCTTGATGCGTGTTTAAAACCATATAAATCTTTCCTTAACTTGCAAACACGATGCTCCTATCCCTTCTTTACAAACTCTTCAAGCTGAACCAAATAAAATTTTTATTTTAATTCATCATTCAAGAAAGAAAATTTGACATCTAACTAATGCATTTTCCAATTTTGTTTTGTAGCTAATGCAATCATGATTCTAATTGTATTGACTTTAGCTATAGGAGCAAAAGTATCTTCACAATCAATGCCTTCTTATATTTAATAGCCTTTTGCAACAAATATAGCTTTATACTTATCAATATTGCCATCAACATTAAACTTTGGTTTCAACAACCATTTTCATCCTATGGGAACTTTGTTTTTAGGAAATTGTGTTAATTCCCATGTGTCCTTCTTCATCATAGAGTTATATTCTTCATTCATTGCATCTCTCCATTCTTTATATTCTTTAGCTTCTTCAAAACTTGAAGGTTCTACAACATTCATTACATGATACATCAATGCATAATATTTATACCTTATAGGTAGCTAAATTTGACATGATTTCCTCCTTGGAGTTGTACTTCTTTCATCCTTATTTTTGCTTTGTGGAGTCTCTTGTCCTATTCTTGGAGTGTCATGACTGCTAGAAGCTTCTTGCTCTTGAACCTATACCTATTGATGTACTTGTTGTTGTACATGTTCTAGTTCATGTTAAAAACTTGCTTCTATTTTGAAATAATCATTAGTTTTCCATGCACTAATATTATTGCCTTAATCTCGATTCTCATGAAATACCACATCCCTACTTGCAAGTAATTTATTTGAACTTGGATCAATCAATGTGTATGATTTTTTATCATCATAATAACCAATGAATGTGCACTTAATTGAATTTTCATCATGTTTTCTTCTTTCATCTTTTGGAATATGAGCAAATGGATTGCATCCAAAAACTCTTAAATGATTCACTTTTGGTTTATATCCCTAAAATGATTCAAAAGTTGTTTTCATATCTAGACTTTTGGTTGGCCACCTATTCTTAAAATTAACAACGACATTAATGGGTTCAACCCAAAAACCATTAGATATATTTTTACCTTAAAGCATGCGTCATGCACATTCCACTAGCTTTCTATTTTTCCTCTCAACAACTCCATTTTGATAAGGTGTATGAGGCACTATAATTGTTGTGGAATCCCATGATTTTTATTGTTGGGTGTGGAGCCTGATTATCTTCTTTATTTAGAGGTGTCACCGCATTGGACCCCATTTGCCACCTGTTTATGTGCGCCACCATGGGGGTCTAGCAGGGGGAGATGACGATTATTTGGAGCCCCCCTTGGTGAGGGATTGGGGGCAGCACCCTCGAAGCTAAAAATAGATGTCAAATTGCCTTGTAAAATGTTGTAATTTCGTAGTCAATCTAGGTCGTTCATTAGGCATAAATCTGAGGGTAGAAGTTATGTTTAGTTTAGGGTTTTTTCCCTAGAAGGCAACCCCTCGCTATATATGAGGGAATTGTATTATGTCTATGCAGATGTGTATTCTGAGCGAGAAAGAGAGAGGAGATTATGTGAGAGCGAAGAGGGATTTATAGTGGATCTGCTGTAGGTTGTATATCTTCATTTTTCTAGATAATATAAAAGGAAGGATTAGTTGTTTCTCCGTTGACGCAGCCCAAATTGGGTGAACCACATATATATTTGTCTCTCTTGTTTTTATGTGTTTTCCATGTTTATATTTATGCAATATTTTATGTGTTCCATTGCTCTGTAATATATAATTTTCTAACATTTTACAATATTGATTAAATTCTCTTGATTTCTATTCTCCCCTTGATGAGATCTGAGAATTTCTATGTATTTGTGAGTTTATTTTCCCACCATGTTTTTGAATTCCTCAAAGCACTAAAAAACATCACTTTTCTTTCTTATGAAATATACCCAGGTATATCTAGATCTATCATTAATAAAAATAAGAAAATGCAATGCTCCTCCAAGAGATATAGTTTGCATAGGTCCACATAGATTAGTATGAATTAATTCAAGTATTTCTTCTTGACTTGTTTCTTCATGTACACAAAATTCTTCTCTATGTTGCTTGCCAAGTGCACATTCTTCACATTCAACATGATTGGTCTTCATAACAGGAAGACCTTGGCTATTATTTTTATTTGAACATTAAAATGCTATGATTTAAATGCCCATACCTTTTATGTCATATCTCTTCTATTGACATTGTTGTATATGCCAATGCTTAATGCCCTGTTATGGTCACATTCAACTTATACAAGCCTCTAACTCTGGTACCTGTGGCAATAACCTTATAGCGATCATGGATGTATTTAACAACACACTGTGATTTGAAAAATCCACCTTTAGATCTTGGCTAGAAATAGTATAAATAGAAACTAAATTCTTTCCTATACCAGAAACATACATCACATGATGGATCTGTCTCTCTTTTCCATTAGGAAACTTCACACATAGTATTCCATAACCTTGAACCTTTAAGGGATTTTTTTATCTCCTAGACAAAAACCTTTTCAATTAATGTTCTCATGATATTCATCAAAACAATGTTTATTACAAGACATATGGAGTGTTGCACTAGAATCAATGAAACCCGCATTCACATCACAAGTCTAAGCGGACAATATAACATTAGAAGCAAACAATCTAAGATTTTTAAATCCATCATTCATTGAGGTTCCTTTATCCACAAAATTCCCATCATGCCTTTTTTTCTCTAGTTAGACTCATTATATTTTATTTTATAACAATGTTTAGCAGGATGCCCAAGTTTTCCACAACAATAACAATCATCATTTCTCTGATCATGAACTGGAAATGTAGATTGTGTCATACCTTTATGTTTTTCTTGAAACTTTCCTCCATTGTTCTTGTCCCATGGATTACCTTTGTATGTTATTCATCCTTGGCTACCAATTCTAGACCTCATCTACTACACCCTAAATTGATGTTCTTCATCCTCTCTTCCTCTTGTAGAATAATACTTGCTAATTCATCAACACTAGGAGGCTTCTCTCTCGCTGAAAGACTTGAAACAAAATTTGATAATCTTTCACTAATCCATTTATTGTGATGGTGACCAAGTTAGTATTAGACACCTTTTCACCAATGTCTCCTAACTTATCACTTAGCTCTTTGACACTAGAAATGAAATTGCTTATTATTTCACTGTCCTCTGTCTTAGTTGACAAAATGTTGGTCTTTAACAAAAAAATCCATTTGGTATTAGATGTTTCATACAAGATTTTGAGAACATCCCATGTTTCTTTGGATGTTTTACAATCCCTAATATTAAGAATGATGTTTTTATAACAATATTTAGGATGATGCCTAGGTTTGCCAGAATAATAAAAATCAGCATTTCTCTTATCATGAACTGGAAATTTAAATTGTGTCATACCATTATGTTTTTCTTGAAAGTTGCCTCCTATGCTCTTGTCTCATGGCTTACCTTTGTACACTTTTTCATCCTTGGCTACCAATTCCATATTTGAGCTCCTACAACCCAAATTGAAGTTCTTCGTCCTCTCTTCCTCTTGTAGAAGAATACTTGCTAATTCATCAAAAGTAGGAGGGTTCTCTTTGGCTGAAAGACTTGAAACAAAATTTAATAATCTTGCTCTAAGCAATTTAATGTGATGGAGGCCAAGTCTGTATTGCACACATTTTCACCAGTGTCTCCTAACTTATAGCTTAGCTCTTTGACATGGGAAATAAAATTGCTTACACTTTTATTGGCCTCCACACTCTTTAACCCCTATCTGGCCTAACAGGTTTATGCGTACTTGCTCTGAAATCAAAGTAAAGAATCATAGAGATGCATAGGAATAAACCATTTCTCATTGATAAAATAGCTTGGAAAACTAGTACGTTATATGGGCACACATAGACAATCCCTATGACAATATAGATTCAACTAATTCGGATCATCAACTCACAACACAAACTACGAAGACACAACTCATGACAGATGGACTCAAACACTAACTATGAGAACAAAAATCATCAACCTTATCTAGACTCATCATTTTGACATTATTCCAACAATTAAAAATTACAATTCCTTGGTTGCATTGCAACACACTTGATAATTTAGAAAATTGGGTTGAGAATAAAATCCTAAATACTTAAAAAATTGGGTTGAGAATAAAAATCCAAATATATCTTAGACATTTAACATATCTTTAAAATTAACTAAATCCTATTTGAATAGGAACAAATAGATTAAAGGACAAATTAAACAACACATTACCATTGTATACATATAAGATGGAAACTAACCCAACATCTAATAACAAATATTTTTTTTATAACACATCTACCATGAAATTATTTTCCCTGATTGTATGAATAAATTGCACATATTCATATTTCTCCTATAGTTAGCATATTTTCTTTTCCCACAATTCTAAATGAAGGGTCGTTTAGGAAACTCTTCCATTAAACCAGTCCACGAGGAGTTTTGAATCATCATACAATTTGAATAATTTAACCTACTTCCAAAGGGAAATCATCACGACACGCCACATAGTAAGGAGTTTCTTTGTAAAATATATGCCTTGGCCAATACATATTTTTCATTTAATCATCAAATTTTGGGATAAGAAAATGACTATAACCATACCACAAATATCCCTCTAATGTGCTTCATTAAAGAATCCCATATTATTCTAGCTGAAACCTTCACATCTCTAATAAGCTTCACTTTCTTCCCTTTCAACACTTTCTCTTCCTTAAGATAATATGATCTTGCATTATGTACAAAAGCTTAATAAAAAACCACAGTCTTAAAATGGAAAACCACTAGAGTCCATACTAATTTGTGCCACCATTTTGAAGAAGCAAGAGGACTATCTTGAATCAACAAATCATATCCAAATCTAGTTGTTGTAATTCGACTTTGTTTATTCTTAGACCACATGATGATGATTGCATCCTCCTCCGGGTTAATTTCAATACTAGCTTTACCCAATTTCAATACAAAAGAGCTCAATTCACTTGCATAAGAAAGGCCTAGATCTTGAGCAGCAAGGCATCTTGACTATTTGAATTTGCATCTACCTTCACAGCAACATCAACAACAACAATATATCTTGAATGATTTAGAAACTCCACTAGCCTATTAGAGAGTTTATGGAAACCATCACATCCTATCCACGGGTTATGACTAAGAAGAACTTTAGCCCCATTCCCAATCTTCCACAAAATTCATTTCTCCAAATCTTGTAGACCACTTACCAAATTCCTCCAAATCATAGAACCCCCTAGTCATTTTTGGCTCTTTCCTAAGCCAATCTACAATGAACAAGGATTTAAATACTTCACCCCCATTACAAGACTCCACAAACTATTGTGAAGAAACATATGCCAACAGCACTTAGTTGCAAGAGCTAGTCCAAATTTCTCCATATTATGAAATCCCCAATACCCAAGAGACTTTGGTAGTACCATATTGTTCGAAGACGTCAGAGTCATTCCTCTCCCTTGCTTCTTGCCATTCCAAAGAAAATGAATACAAAATCTTTTGGCAGCAACTCAAATACTTTTAGTATTTTTTTTCTAAAGTCAACAAGAAGATCAAGAATCCTTCCAAGACCAATTTGATTAAGATTAAACAAACTCCTAAGGAAATCCATTGATTTCACTGATGAAAAATGTGTTTTCCACCTTTTAAACAATCTAGGACCAATCAGTGGTTCGATCATTGTAGGATTTAAGAAAAAATCAAGATGTTTAACGACATAATTTTAAGAATGAAACATGAAAGGAAATATTTATTAGATCAAATTCACTTGGGATTCATACAAGTTTCTGTCAAAACAAAATGATTTTTCCATGCTGACCTCCATGCTCAATGCCACACAGAAATAGTCCAAAATATATTTAAATTCTTTTCATTCCTCAATAGCCCCCAATATGAAGAAAAAAACATCATCTACACATAAAGTGTGATTTATTTCCATCTCCTAACCAAAGTCTACTCCATTAATTTTTCCCTCTAATTTTGCCTCCATAATTAATATACCCAATCCTTCAATGATGACTAAAAGAAATTAAAAGGCCATAAAGGACAACCTTGACAAATTCCATGTGAAGCTATGAAAAAATTGAATGGCTCATCATTAATCATAACAACATAATTGGTTGTTTGCAAACATCCCATTATCCAGGAAACTACATCAAACTTCAAACCAATCTGAAGCAAGACCAACCTAAGAAAGGACCAATCCACCTTATCATAATCTTTCTTTAGGTGAATTTTCATCATTACAGTTGCAATATTTTTGCATTTAATTGAGTGCATGACTTCATAAGCCAACCCAATAGTATAATGGATCTATTTATTGAACACAAAAACAAATTTGACCAAAGGCATGATTTTATAATCCAATATTTGACCTATTATCTAGCACCTTTGAAATGATTTCATATCAATCGTTGCACAAAGTTATCAACCAAAAATGACTGAACATCTTGGGCTCTACTAATTTTTGGATTAATGCAATGAAATTTGCATTGATATTACCATAAACAAACTCCCTTCACCTAGATTCCTCAACCACCTTCACAATATCCCTTCCCATAAGATTAAACAAATCCAAGAACAAACCCATAGACAAGCCATCATGGTTGTACACTCTTGTCCTTAGGAATCCTCTTCAATATATTGAAGATATCCTCCTCAGAAACACGCCTACCTATCTAATATGATTCTTTATCGAAGAAAAACCTAGTGTAGGACCTGATAACTCTCATCTAGTTAGCTATATTAGTATGCCTACCATCTACAAACAAATTTTCAAAGAAAGAAACTCTATTCTTCACGATATCCCATTTGAAGATAGATATTGAGACTCATCCTATGATTGAACTGACCAAATATGTTTTATTGCATGCCTATGATTAGAAAACTGATGAAACAAAAATGTTTTTATTAAATCAATGTATCAAATAATGTTGTATTGTATTATCTTTAAAATTAATCTAAATAAATAATATTTTGTTTAAAAAATTTGTATTAATAAGTTGATAAATATAATAGTTTTTGCTAGGGAATTGTTTCGCAAATCCATTTTAACTTTTAGGAAAAGGCTCCTTTTTTTATGTAACATAATTTCATTTCAGCATAGATATTTCTTTATATCCATGAGTTTTCACTCTAGCTTGATCTGCCACTAGAGAAACCAGACGAGTGCATAGAGAATTCTTAAGAATGAAATAAAATTTTATGAATTGAAAACCAAAAACACAAATCTAAGAGTCAATGCCTCTTTGGTTATGCTATGGCAAAAAAAAGGAGTGCCAAAGAACAAGTGCATGAAATTAAAAAACATAAATATCATATTTTGCAGAGTCTTAGGCTATAAGGACTGGCTCCCCATTAACTCCTTGAGAGTGTTTTGGCGCTAGAGTTAAACCAAGACAACTCCTAATTCTTTCCATTCTAGAGTCCATAGGATGAACCAATATTTGTAGTTCTTCAAGGTGGAGAAGTATGTCCTCACTAGCAATGTTTGTATCCACTAGTAAATAGTAGTAGCTTTAGGTGCTAATAGAGGTTAAAAATGTACATATAGTGGTTGAGGAAACCCCTATGGTGCCAAACCCAACCTGAGATGTCTAATTCAGTAACAAATTATCATTTGTTTGAAATTTCCCTCTTGGATTGTGCGATTTCATCCTGAATATCTGATGGAGTGAATTCCCAATACTAAGTCACAAAGCTTTCATCTAGCTACTACGCTCTAGGAATAGCAATGCAAATATAATCAGTCAACATGTAATGGGCTTAGTCACATTACCCTACCATGGTAAGGCCTCACAAAAATACTTTCGACTAAAGAGTGTAGAGGAGAGGGAGATTGATGAGAGGATTGAATTATGAAGTAAGGCCAGCAGAGGATGAAGGAGGGAAGCAAGGTGGTGTTTCAGATGGGGAAGGTAGCTAAGGAGATGGAGAGGGAGGCTAGAACTAAGAAGAGTCAAACAGAGCTAAGACAGTGAGGGGCAAGGCCAATGAAGAGGGAATATGGGAGGGAGAAAAATAAACAACTAGAATGGTTTTCCCTCTTCCATGAGATCTAAAGGCAAGATAGCAGGAAATGGATAAAATTCAAGAAAGTAAAATTTGTCAACGGCTAGATGGGAAGAATTGTGAAAAATAAATGTGATAGCACCATGTTGATGGCACCTGTCCACAACCTTGCAAATTTAATCATGCTCCAAGTGTCTGAAACAAGATCCATCAATAACAAAGGGAGAGATTGTTGGTAGTGTTAGGTTCGTAGTTGACATTATTGTGATGGCATTATTGTCAACCATATATTAGTGATGTGAACCTTAGTGCATGGATGAGATAACTATGGTAAGTGAGGTTATTTTCATGGTTATGTTGGCATTGATTGAGCATGTCAGTTTCCATAGTTGAGTGTTGAAGTGTGTTTTCTGCTCAATTGGAATTGAAGCCTAGTTATAGTTGTGAAGCCTTGGTATGAGTATTGATGGGTGTTTATGATATATCGAAAGCCAATGTAGGCTAATATTTGGAGGCATTTTTAGTGAAGGAGATCAAGTAAAATGCCCAAAAAAATGCACAGGTGGATAGTCTTCCAAGATACCTTTCCAATGGTATAGGGAACGAAGAAAATCCCTCAAGGGCTGGAGATATATCGAAGTTTCAAGTCTAGAAGTAAACTAAGGAAAATAAGTTTGGGCCATTTATGGATTAATTTTTGGAGCTAGACTAGGAGTTGGGGCCTTTAAGAGGAAAATAGGTGGTGCACGATGAATTGAGTCATAACTAGACTAGGCCATGAAGCAAAGGATCCAAACTAGTGTGGGCCCCAAATTGGGCAGAATTAATAAGGTGCAAAGTGAAACACCCTAAACCTCAAGACGCTCGGACCAGTATAGGACCCAACCCATCTAGTGTGGACATATAGGTATTTTTGGCCATTTGAGGGTGCATAGTGAGAAACAACCTAAACTACTTTGGAGCAAGCCGAAAATGTTGTTCCACATTTTAATGTGTTTTGGGCCCATTCAGATATTTAAATCAAGTAAGTTGTTTGAGGATGTAGGTGCAGAAGAGTCCCAAACCTAAACTCATGTTTAGAGTTCCTAGTGTTTGTGAAGTTCTAGTATGGACTAGCCATTCGACCCCTAAGGGTTATTGTAGAGGAAGCATAGGAAAAACACCTACACTTGAATTTTCCTCTTCAAATAGGTTCGTGACATTGCAAGAGAATGAGGTAAATGAGGTGGTGTTGACTAGACCTAGGTGATGACGTGGCACATTGGGCAGGTAGATACAGATTTTTTGGTTGGCCAAGTGGGTCAAAATCATGTGACAGATGGTACCACTTAGAATTTTCCATTTGGTAGAATAACATGATCATGATAGAGGAAGTGATGTTAATGGATGATGTGGCACAATTGCGGGATTCATTCCAAAGAATGTATTATTAACAAATCTCTAATTGTTTTAAAGTTTTGAAATTATATCAAAGACTAGATGGTGGGACCCAAACAAGAGTTAGTTTGGTAGTTTGGGCATTCAAGTAATTTCCTCAAACACATTAGTGAAAAGGTATGAACCTAAAAATGAGCATAAGAACTCTAGTGGTGAAGGATTTTGGTTATGATATGCGGCCCCATGGAGAAAAAAAAAATAACGTTATAGGAGCTTAGAATTTTATAATTGGTGCTAAATTCAGTTATGAAAAAAAAAAAATTGTTGCATGGTTGGATCATGGCATACTATGTGAAATAGAAAATCCACTTAACCATGACAGGTGATGGAAAAAAATGGTTGAGGAAGTAATGGGAAATTAGGGTTGTGTGTCTTGACCTTGTAAAATTTAAGGGATGAACAACTACAGTAGGATAGAACTGGTAATGAAGATAATATGGTTGTCCCACTAAAGATTAAAGGAACTAACAAATCAATGACAATATTGAACTGATAAATCCATCTCAGTAATTAATGCCAACTCTCTAGGTTAGAAAACGAAACTCAGTTGTAGGAAAGGTTAGAGAATGGTTGGTGACTCCATTAATGGATTAAGCAGGTCTCATTAAAGATCAGGGGTTAAGAGAAAGCAACAATCTAGTTTAGATGGCACAGTGAATTGAAGACAGTCATGTTGAAGTTTAAATACCAAGACAGAGAGCCATATTGGAGGCTTATCTTGAGCTATGGGACAATTAATGATAACTCTCTCTTAGCCATGTGTTTTGAGATAATTGTAGTTATGTAGTGTGGCAGTCAAAGAAAACATAGCTAGAGTTGGAAGCTACAAAAGATGCAACCATAATGAAGACGTTTTTTTGTCCATTATATTGGAAATTATAGGGTTGAGCGCACAAATGCTAAGTTGAGGATGAATATTTGTTGAAGTGTAGGTTCCTAAATAGTTGAGAAGGCCAAGAGCTGAGTGGTTTATGGAGAGAGAAGGTTGTTGATGAGAACATAAGGCTAAGATTTGATTGAAATTGTGCATCAAGCTAACTCAGAGCCAAAGTAGTGAGCAACAATTTCCTTATGAAGAGACACCTATGGATATAGTTTGGAAATCCCATGAAATAGTTGTCTATATGTTAAACAGGTTTGTGACTACACAATTAGGAACTTGGTGCTTCCTTCTAAGTGGGTGTCTATAGAGTAGCTTGGGTTTTAGTGCCTCTAGTAAGTGGGTTCTTACAAAATCAAGGAGTTTGTGCTTCTTGTAAGTTGATCAGATGTTTGCTAAAGGGAGAGTTGGTGCCTCCTGCTAGTGGGTTCTATCAAAAACATCAAGGGAGTTGGCACTTTTTGCTGGTGGGTTCCAATAAAACAATTAAGGGAGACAATGCTGCTTGTGAGTGGGTGCTCATGATACTTGATGTACTCTGAGTGGTGGATTTAGATTTATAGCATAACGAAAAAATTGTAGTTTTCTCACATTATGGGTTTCCACGTTAAATCCATGTGTTCACATGTGTATGTTGTTTATGGTGTTTTCTTGAAACTCATGTTGATTTAATTTGGTAATTACATAATATGTTGTTGATTTATCACATGAATGTTTTCCAACTAAAAGAGAAATTCTAAATTGAAAATAATTGTAAAATTAGCTTAATATTGATTCACCCAGCCCCCTCTCATTATTAATCTTGTTTCAAACTAGACTAAGAGATAGAAATCCTTGGATCAAATATGTGATTTAGGAGGGAATATTGTTTACTGGCAGTCAGTTGTGCATTATATAGGATTTAATGAGAGATATTTTTCCGAAGGAAAAACACAATGGAAGACTAGATGGTCACTTTGTCCATGATAAAACATATACTCAACAAAGTTTTTATTTTTATTTTTGGATAGGAATGGGGTCTAATGTCAAGAAGTTTGTGAATAAATCTAGAATATTTTAATATTTTGAAGGGAAAAAAAATAATTATGATTTATATCAGCGATTTCCCATATCAAATAGACCATTGGAAGCCATTAGTATGGAACTTTTTATTGGGTTACATAAACACAGAGGAAGAATGAAAGCTTCAGAAAAACCTTGAATTTAGCTCAACCTATCAACCTAAAATGGATGGTAAAAATGTAGTGAATAGAAGCTTGGTAAATATATTAATATGCTTGGCTAATGTAAACAATATGAAATGGGATCAACTTCTCCCACATGCTGATTCCAAATGATTCTCCTATCAAAAGCACAAGAAAAAGTCCATTTCAAATTGTATATAGCATGCACCCAAGAAGAATCTCTAAACTTAGAAATTTTGGAAGAGAGCAATTGAGGAGTGTTGATGTAGAGGAATGTTCTACAACAATTAAAAATTTATATGAACAAGTTAAGGAGAAGCTTTAGAACAACAAAAAATATAAAAAAATGGTGGACCTCAAGAAAAGATAAGTAAATTTTGAAGTAGGGGATATGGTATTAGTTGATTGAGAAAAGAGATATTTCCAATAAATTAATATAATAAATTGAGCTGAAGAAAATATGGCCTTGTAAAATCATAAGAAATTTCTTAGCAAATGCATATGAAATTGAGTTACCCCCTCACATAGGGATATCTCCTATCTTTAATATATCATATTTTCACCCCTACAGAGAACTTGAAGATGAGAAGGAGGATGAGCTAGAAAAAATTTGTTGGAAGGACCAGTTTCCTACAATGTAGAAGCTACAGTTGGAAAAGATCCTTAATCAAAAAGTTTCCAAAATAAATAGGAAGAAATGCTATTATGAGTATTTGGTTAAATGGAATTGTCTTATAGACAAAGATGTAGTTTGAATGAATGCTACAGAGATCTAGAAACATGGAAAAATAGTTGTAAACCTAATGGACAAAAGTCATGAAAACATTTTTTTCCTACGAAGTTTGATGCAAGAGCATACAAACACATTTTATTTTCCAATCAGGGAAAAAACCCTTGTAGATATTTACTACCAAATATCTGGTTTTTGTTATGCTTATGTGTCCCTTATGGGACAATGGCACCTAGTTAGTTAGTAAAGGGCTTCTAGAAAATGGCCAAAATGTAACTTTATGAAATGTGCTACTGGAAAATGGCATCACTGTTCTATTATCAATTATTTCCTCACTTTGTAAATACAAACATGTAATTTTCAAACCCCACAAGCACCGGGATAGAGAAATGGAAACACTCTACAATATTTATTGTGAATCTATATTTTATTTATGAATAGAACATGTTGGATATCATTGTTGTATGTTTTCCATTCTAATTGTTTGTATCATTAGGCCATTAAAATATTGTTGGTTAGTTTCTGGTTGAAGGCTAAATAGAGTTGTTTTTTGTGCACATAGTTAAATTTTTCGTAATTGCAAATCTAACTGTGGTTGTAGTCTTTGTAGCTAAGAGATCACCATTTAGTTAAAATATGAGTAGTTGCAAGTTCAATTAATGTGAAGGTGTAAGGGATCAAATGAATGTTGATATCGTTGTATCCAGGAGGTTTAGATATAGATCTCAACAAAAAGAACTAAGTTGCAAATATCTTGGACCCTCTAATTGGGGAAGGACCTAGTAAGGCATAGATCTGGCATCCAAATATTTGTTAAAAACAACACTTGAAAAATTCCCTAGATCACTATATTACCTGCAATAGATTTGAATCGTCTTTATTATGGGACAAAGTGGAGCACAAAGGTCAAAGTATGGTCTATATTATATTAAAATTTTATTTGCTAGTGCTAAAAGAAATTTGGCCTCGCAACATCTAGACCTTTCCGCATCCAACTCCAACACTGGGATATAACATTTTTTGAAAATTCAACTCAAATCCATAGATATCTAGGCTTTGGGAAAAGTCACAACACTCAAATCCTCTTGGACCCTAGATCACATGGAAGGAAGGCTTTAGGAATTTCATTTATGATATGAAATCATTGAAATATAAGGATACACACTTAAGTTCCTTAGCATTAAGCCTGATTTTCAACCATAGTCACATGGTGAGTTTTGGTTAAGCCCCAGGTGCTAAGGTGTTTAACAAACTTGTGAATTATGCACTTAAACATAGTGAAACATGAGACTTTCTCTTTGTCAACGTACATATGGTGTTTTCATGTGTTGATGTGATGATGATGTTTATTGATTTTTTGTCATGTTTTTAGATATGACCAAATTGTAAATTATCTGAATTGCTATAATTAGATGATACATTGATTCATCCCCTGTATCAAAGTGTTCATTATTATAATAATTGGTATCAGAGTAGGTTGCTTTAGGAATAGTTAATCACTAGAAGGTTGATCATAGGAAAGAGAGCCACTATTTGATCTTCACGAATGCCTCCTCAGTTTGATGGAATGTGAATATGCTTTCTGGAAAATAAGAATGGAAACCTACATCATGTCATTAGATATTGATGTTTGTGTAATTTTTGAGAATGATTATCAAATACTTTCTAATCCACCCACTAATGTAGTTGGTAAATTTATCTATACATCCAATGCAATACTAAAAAATTCCACCTTAAGTGGCTTTTCAGATATTGAATTTTTCAAAGTGATGCATTACAAGCCATCCAAATAACTATGGAAAAAACTCAAAAGTTGTGAGGAAGGGGATAGGAAAATAAAGGAGGGAAGGTTACAAACTTACATAGGTCAATTTGAATGTTTTAAAATGGAAGAAGATGAAATTATTGCTTCATATCTCCTTTGAGTTGCTGTCAACTCTACTATAGGTCTCTGTAAAGAAGTCAAGAATGCTAATATTGTTCAAAACATATTGAGATCACTTCCTTCAAGGTTCAACCGTAAAGTATCAGTGCTTGAAGAGCCATCCTATATGAAAAAGTTGAGCATTGATGTGCTTCATGGAACTCTTATTGCATATGAATTGAGGATAGAAAAGGAAAAAAACATTAACCATAGAAGAAACTTTCAAAGCATCCAAGGAAGGAAGCAAGCATGGGATGAGAGAAGACTCTAATCATGAATGAGATGAAGAAGAAGCCAAATGTTTCAAAAAACTAAGGAATGGAACTAGAAATTTCAAAGATAAGATTCCATTTAAATGTTTTGAATGTGGAAGAATAGGATACCATGCTTCTAAAAGTCCTTATGAAAAAATGAATTAGGTTGATGATGAAGTGAAATTCAAATATAATGATTAAGATAATACGAAACAACAAAAAGAAAATTTTGTACTCCAAGAAAGGAAATGATTATGAAAGAAATGGAAGTATGTAAGATGATGAAGGGCAAATATTGTACAAAGTTGAAGATGAAATTGAAGAAGAAGTGGATTATGAAGGAGAACTCATTAATTCACTGGAAGAGTTAAAATATATAAGAAATATGATAGATCAACTAGAACAACAACTGAAAGAATATGAAGATAGAGATCATGATGTAAATTCTATCATCTAACTCAAAATGTAGCTAGAAGAAACTAAGATAATGATTGAGATTCTATCAAAGTGGTTAAATAAAAAGGAGGAACATTGTGAAAAATAAAAAGAATAAATAACTCTCTTGAGAGGAGAATCAAAGAAGACTTCATATCAACTCAATCAAAACTTGAAGCTCCTTACAATTTTCCATTTCAGCAGACAACTTGGATGAGATAACTTGAGTGACATGGCTTGTGTCACCCTATTAGCTTAGATAATTTGAGTTGGAGTACTTTAGTTCATTTAAGCATGAGTGATTGCTAATTTCTAGAATATAATTTATTTAAATTGAGTTATTGTCAGTTAAACTAGTTCTAACCGTTAGAGGAACTAGTGGAAGCTCAAGTTGTGCAGTATGACTTCAATCACACTCAGTTGTAAACTAGTTAACTAATCAGTCACCTCAAAATAATATTTTCATGCAGATAATTCAAATTACCTAGTTGAGTTGGAGGTTCCAAGGCAATGTACTATCAGTTGTAGACTATTCTGAAGTGTACAGGTTGTGCATGCAGTCAGAGGATGAGCTTAAAGGAACTATGCAATCCAATTGAGGAATTTCCCAATTAATAGGGGCTTAAATCCTTAAAGAACAATGCAAGGAAATAGGATCTTGGAGGGATTAAAAATTGGCTAAGTGTTGTCTGGAGTTAGTCATTCAGACAGGGGGATAAGTAATACACTTGGAGGTTGTGCTCAGGCTTGCATATGTATTCATCCATATTATTTGATTAATACAATACAAATTGGAAAGTTTTTTGAGCAATTTCTTTCCCCTAGATAAATCTCAATGTATGTGTGTTTAATATTGATGAATTTTTATGATTTGAGATCTCGATCATGAATTAAATTCTGCAAATGAGTAGAGTAGATTTGAGTCTTGTGTTTTAGTAGATTACATGAGTAGTTTCATATCTACACATTAATATATACATGGTATCGAGAAGGATTCACAGTAGAGTATAAAATTCGAAGTTGTTATTGCAGGCGGATCAAATTTCCAGGATTAAATTTTCAGAGCTAGTAGGATGGCCTTCTATGGTCTAATACTTGAGAATTCCCTTGAGGGAATCTCAAAATTTTTTCCTTGGAACGACCACATGGAGGCAGTACTGGAGGACAATGAATTGAAGTAATTTTTTGAGATTTAGATTCCAAAACCAGGATCATCTGATGTCAAAGATCTAGTAGAATGGAGGAAGTGTGTAGATAAGGCAAGGAGAATCAAATTGGAGGGAGTAAAGGATCACATTTTCTCCAATATCCATGGGAAACAAATGTTGTATGCAATGTGCCAAGCACTAGCAAATTTGTTCTAGAATAGTAGAGACCACAAGAAGTCAGCACTCAAGGATAAACTTTGAAATATGAAGATGCAGAGGAGTGAATCTATTCAGTAATACCTTAGCAGTTTCACACAATGTCATGGTGAACTTGGTCGAGTTGGTGTTACTATTGTAGAATATGATTTAGTAAGCCTAGCCCTTCTAGCCCTTCCCAAGAGCTATAATAGCTGCCAAGATTTGATGAATGGAAGGGAGAAACTACCAAACTAGGAACACTTGTGGTGTGATTTGGTACAAGGAAAGATAAGGCAGAATACCAGAGATGGAACTTCATCAAAGTGTGAGGATGAGGAAAATTGTGCCTTGGCTGGAGAGGAAAGAAATCCTAATCCAAACTAGAGTCTAGTCAAGAGGGAAAGAATAAAGACTTGTCCAAACTTAAATTCTTCAGTTGCCACGAATTTAGGAATTATGCCATGAAGTGTCCACACAAAAACACAAGTAACAAGAGCTCTGGAGGAGTAGCAGTTGAAGATTTGCCTTCACAATTCAAGCTTGACTTCTCCATTATTTCATGCATCATGAGCACAATGATGGGGAGTGTATGGTACTTGGACTATGGTGCCTTATTCCACATGATGGGAAATAGATATTTTTTTAGTGACCTGGTGGAGAAAAACCTCCAAATGCACATCGATATGGGAGATGATGGAAGGTATAGCACGACTGGTGTTGAGTTACACAATGGATATGTATTTACTCTTAATTCCATCACCTTTTTCCTCTTTTCTTATCTCTTTCATATCTTGATATGCTAACATATTGATGGATTATGATAAGAAATGAATGAGCTACTTTCATTAAGATTTAGCCACCGTAACTAACTCTTATTCCTTTTTATGTAGAGAAATGATGAAAGGAACAGTTGTTATCACTTAGAGAAAGAACAACATAAACCAACAAAGGAAGAATGCGGTGCGTTAGTTGTGGTCAGGTCAAAGGATGAATTAGGAGGATCAACGCTAAATATGAAGGGTGTCAGAAGATAGCATTCAGTTGTGAATCCCCACATTTATCTTTTACCTCTTTCTAAATATAACAGTAAAAACTGTAGGAGGAAAGGGGATCGACTTTCTGTTCATTTCAAATTTCAATGCTAAAGTAGAGACTCTTGCTTTTGGAGGAACACAACCATATTATAATGAGAATTGAGTTCAATGGTTAATATATAATTTACGTTGCTGCTCATTCATACTCTCTGAAGTAGCTCAGTAGTATACGCTGGTGGCTAAGGGCCCAACCTCCAGTGGATCAAGCTACTATCCTTTGTGTTATATATTTCTAATTCACGCAAGTTTGATTGGTTTGATATTTTTCCCATTTTCTGTGATTTTATCTTATTTTCTATTTATCGATTTCCTATATTGAAGTTAGTACATTTTCTTTACATGCTTCGTAGCATTGTCATTTGATTCCATTTATGCTTATTGTAGATTAAATTAATTAGTAGTTAAGACAGTGAAACTTATTGATTTAATCAGTTGAAAGAGTTTGGTTACCACTACTGAACTCTCGGCTGACATCATTTCCATTTGAATTTCTGGTTTGAGATTTGATTATGGTTTCAATTGAAGATTAAGCCTTGATGTAATAATTCCGTTAACAGCTGTAGTTTTTGAGTTGTATCAAAGATTTATATTTCATTTTGAAGAAAAATTACTCTCTCGATTCATAACATGCACATATTGTGTACACTCTTGGAATAAAAGGACTTGCCCAGGTTGATGATTAATGTGAGGTGATTAGGAGTTTAAAAAGACACCGTTTAGCACCGAACATTTTGGTGCCGTTGCCGGGGAGAGTGTCGCCATTTTACAAAGAGTGATGTATATCTGATAATTGTTGCTGGGAAAGAATTGGGTATTGAAAACAGAAGGTAAGAACCTACGTAATGAGAAAGTAAAGTGCTTTCTCCTCCGCCCGCTTTTTAGCACAATTACAAAAAAGTAAAGTAGGTGTTTGATGTTTGTCTGCTGAGAGAACTGGGCATTAAAAATGGAAGGTAAGAACTTGCATATGGAGCAAGTAAAATGCCTACTCCCCCGCCTGCTTTCCAGTAGAATTGCTAGGAATTTAAGGTAGAAATAAACATTTGAATTTTTGCATGAATGACTAAGAAGAAAAGACCAGAAAACAATACAATCCCACCCCAAACCTAAAAAATCTAGGGGACCGGTGACCCTTGGACAATCAAATTTTATCGACGAGATCTTAAGAAAAGCTAAATCTTAGCCATCAGTAGGTCCCTGAACCGTTGCTTCTAGACATCCTACTGTCTCCCTTCAAGCCACAAGCTCACCATCTGTAGCATATGCTCAGGTCCACAGTAAAACTAAAGGGACTGAACAGAGTTTTCAAGATATTGAAAATTCGCGATCAATTCCCTCACAAGAAGGGAATTCTTGCAACATCCGTGAAGGAGAAGGAGAAAAAGGGGAATCCAATGTTAAACCAATAGAACCAAGATCTCCCGAGGTAGTAATTGAGAAAAGGACACCCAGTGTCCCAGATCAAGGGAGTGTTGTTAGGATCATTCTCGCATCTTCTAGACATCCTAGGGACAACTCTCTAGCTTTAGGGATCCTTGAAGGGTACTGGCATATCTTTGTTCCAATGGCCAATGATCCACAAACACCCCAAACCTCTACGTTACAGTATCCTATTGTTGACACAACTGTCAACACCCCCATGAATGCTATCCCTCTACAAAATATTCCCACCCTTTATGGACTCACTTCAGAAGATATAGATGCATTCTTGTTTGAATTTGACATCTTATGTCAGGGTTATGATTACACCACCGACCGCTAGAAACTGAAGCTATTTCCATCCACTTTAAAGGGAGCAGCCCTGCGTTGGCTTATGGGACTGGGTGGAGGCACCATCAATGATTGGGACCAAATGAAAACAGCCTTCCTCAAAAAATATCAATATTATTGTAGATCTAGAGAAATAAAACATGAGATATTCCAAATGAGAGCAAGGCCTAAAGAAAGTTTGGAAGAGTATGTGGAGCATTTCTAATATCACCTCAAAAGGTCTCCCTACACAAATCTGCCTGATAATGTGCTAAAAACCACGATGATTAAGGGGATGAAAGACCAGTGGATAGAGACACTAAATATCATGGGTAAAGGTGATATCTATCAAGAAGACTATGCTAACATTATTGATTTGTGTATCAAGTGCTCGAGGGGCAGTACAAGACTAAGACCAGCTGAACGCGATGCGATCACCAGGGACAACAAAGTCTCTAGCAGAAGGATTACTCGTACTGAAATCGGCAAACTATTGGAAAATTTCAAAATAGATATCCTGGGAGCCTTGACAACACAATTAGACATCATGCAAGCCAAGTAGAAGCAGGTCGAAGTAGAACAGAACCTGGTTATTTTTTGCCCTCGATGCAGGAAGAAACATAGTCATAAACAATGCCCACTAGATATGGTACAGACCTATGCCATATGCACTAAAGAACATGCCATAGAAAATTTCCCACTGTTCCCAGGATTAAAAGCAGTCTTCAAGGAGGCAGAGGAAGAAACATAACTAGTCTACTTATTAAACCAACATCGCCAATGGAAAGCATGACAAACAAGTATTCCTACCAACCCATCTTAATTCTTTCAGCCTTCACAATATAATTCTCAGCAATACGCAGGAGCTACATGGTAGAATTAGCCACCTTTTCCTAATTGGGCACCATAAGCATTTTCTGTGCCACCTTGGTCCAATCAGTCAAATCCAAACAATGGTTGACCAAATTCCTCTTATTTTCCATCATTCTAGTAGAACAATCCATATCCATCTCAATGGCCCCCCTCCACTTCATAAAACCAAAATTGGCAATCAAGCTGGCAAAGACCTATGAACCAGCCAGTAGGGATAGTCCCCCTTCCTCAACCTACGCTACTAACACCTTACACGTTGCAGCAGAATCCTCAACCCAATCTACGACGGTAACTCCCAGCCCAGCCCAACCCAAATCCTAACAATAGACCAGTCCAGTTGGCACAAATTATTGAAGGCATGGATCCAGAAACCAAGTTGATAGAATGTAATGAAATCAAATTGAGGTCTGGATGAATAATCGCGACAGAGGATGATAAAAAAAACTAATTGGAAGAACCACTTCCTGTAGAACAAACACCTCAAAGGGAGAATACAGTCAAGCAAAAAATCCACAAACAAACTATTACCTCTTCTCTGCCATTCCCAGAAAGATTGATTATACCTCGCCCAATCGAATATCCAAACTTCGATCTCCTAGGAGAATAAAAAATCTTTGTGTAAAAATACCCATCCTCCAGGCTATTCAGGACATTCCAATCTATGCAAAAACCATTAAGGAATGACGTACGAAAAAGCCTATGAGGAAAATAAAGGTAACACCAACTATCTGCATAGTCAGAACTTTGTATGAATTATTATTAAGTAGAGAGATATCGGTGAAATATGAAGACCCAAGAACCTTATTGTCACAGTACAAATAAATGGATGCTCCTTCCCCAATGCGTTAGTTGATCTAGAGGTAGCCATTAATATTCTCACAACAACAACCTGCCAGAGACTTGGCATCACAATCTTAGATCCAACTACAACCTTGCTGGAAATTGCTAACCGTTCAGTTATTAAACCAGAAGGGACATTACAAGATGTAATGGTTTCTGTAGATTCTTGGGAGTACCCAGCGGATTTCCTTATTATTAATCCTAGAAATCGGCTAGATGGACATCCTCTAATATCAAGAAGACCTTGGCTAGCGACCGCAGATGCTTATATAAGTTGTCGAACAGGCAGTATGACTATAGCGAGAGGAAATTATGTGAAGAACCTAGCTTTATACCCTCCAGCTCAGCCAATCCTAACCATAATATAAACTAGGAAGCAACCTATAACATATTTAACCGAAAATATTCGATTACCACTAACTGTAACAGATGCTCTTGAATTTAAGAACCAAACAGAAGACGATATTATTAACTCTTACATTAACCACCCAGCTGTCGTATCTAATATAAAATGTCACATGATTGAAGCAATCCTTGATAATGAAATTGAAGAAGATCCTTTAAAAGATATAAATGACCAAACAATACCAACAACAACTGTCTATAGTAGCTTACCTATTAAATTAAGCTAGGGAAAGTCCTTAACATTAACAAAAACTTGAGTGATGACCAGCAGCATAAGCTTATTCAAATCCTTAGGAAATATAAAGGGGCTTTCACTCGGGATTACCCAGATATGAAAGGGATTGACCCCCAATTATGTATGCACCACATCTACACTGGAAAAAGATGCGAGACCCATTCAAACATTTCAGCGAAGATTAAACCCTCACCTAAAGGATGTTGTTAAAGATGAACTACAGAAACTGTTAAATGTAAATTTCATCTATCCTATATCTGATAGTAAATGGGTTTGTCCATTAGTTTTGGTTCCTAAACAGAATGGGAAATGGCATATATGTGTTGATTACAGAGATATTAACAAGGCAACGCAAAAGGATCGTTTTCCCCTTCCGTTTATCGACTAGGTTCTAGACACATTGGCATGTAAAAAAATTTTCTCTTTCCTAGACGACTTCAGTGGCTATAACCAAATCCAAATTGCCCTTGAAGACCAAGATAAGACTACCTTCACCTATCCCTGGGGGACGTTTGCTTATAGGGTATTACCTTTCGGACTGTGTAATGCACCTGCTACATTCCAGAGAGCCATACTCAGTATTTTTGCAGACTTGATAAACGAGGTATTAGAGGTGTACACGGACGATTTTACAACCTATGGAGATGACTTCAAGCAGGCATTACATACACTAGAGAAAGTCCTGGAAATATGCATCGCTACTAGGCTCTACTTAAGCCATGAGAAATTCCACATGATGATGACAAGAAGGCCTAATCTTGGGTCATTACATCTCAGCAGCTGGAATTTAGGTAGATTAAAAAAAAATTCAAGTAATACTCTTACTACCTACCCCCTACACTCAAACAAAGGTACGTAGTTTTTTGGGATTTTCTGGATATTATCAGAGATTTATAAAAAACTTCTCCCAAATTGCTGCACCATTATATGCCTTGACAGGAAATATTGATTTTATATGGACTGACAAATGTGACATTGCCTTTGCAGAATTAAAACAACTAGTATCAACAACCCTAGTACTATGAGGCCCGAACTGGGATTTACCATTCCAAATTTCATTCGATGCATCAGATACAACCATTGGAGTAGTTCTTAGCAAAGAAGAAGACAAGAAACCCTTGCGATATACTACATCAACAAAAACTTAACTACTACTGAGTTGAATTACACAGTGACTGAGAAAGAGTTTCTAGCCGTAATCTATGCTATCAAAAAATTCAGACGCTATATAACAGGATACCCTGTGGTTTTGTATACTGATCACTCTGCTATCAAATATTTAGCTAATAAACCTATTACGAATGGAAGAGTGACACGATGGTTAATCATTTTCTAGGAATTTGACATAACGATCAAGGATCGACCGAGAAAGGAAAATCTGGTGGTAGACTTCCTCTCACGTGTGCCAAGAATAAACGACGTAGTGGCGGTAGAAGACCAGTTCCCCGATGAGCAGCTGTTTGTTGTGACCGTGAAAACACCTTGGTACGCATATGTCGTGAATTACATAACAATGGGAAAACTACCCAAACACTTGATACCCAGAGAAAGAAAATTAATAGTGCAACACAGCACTTGGTTCTCCTTGATTGGAGGATACCTCTTTCACACAGGAGCCGATATGCATATCTGCAAGTGTATCAGGGAAGATGAACTCTATGATATCCTAAAAGCCTACCACAATTGACCTTGCGGTGGACACTTTGCAGACCGCAGGATTGGACATAAAATCTTACAGATGGGCTATTATTGGCCCACGATTTTTAAGGACGTCAAGAAATTTGGCCAGACATGTGATAGCTGCCAAAGAATGGGCTGCCCTGGCTAGTCTAACGAGATGTGCCTACATCCACAGTTAGTCATCGAACCTTTTGAACGCTGGGCATTAGATTTCATTGGCCCAATATATCCATCATCTAATCAAAAGTCATATATAGTGGTTGCAACGGAATACGTGACTAAATGGGTGGAGGTAGTAGCATCACCAAGAGCAACAGAGGAAATAGTAATCAACTTTCTTTTCGAAATTTTCGTGCCGAATGGCTTGCCTAGAGAAATAATTATGGATGGAGGGCCACAATTTGTAAGCCATAAGATTGCTGCTACACTAAAAAATCATCATATTTTGTACAGAATCACATCTCCATACCACCCGCAAGAAAACAGCCAGGTAGAAAGTACCAACAAAGTAATCGAGGCCATTCTAACAAAGACAGTTGCCTTAGATAGACGTGACTGGGCTACCCGATTTCCAGAAGCCCTTTGGGCATATCGCATGAATTGGAGGAATACCATAGGATACTCTCCATATCAGCTGGTGTTTGGTAAGGAAGCTATCTTCCCCATAGAATTTGAAATTCAGACATTGAGGATAGCCCAAGAAGTAGGGTTGGATTTGAATGAAGGAGAGATTGACAAATTACAACAAATAAATGAATTGGATGAAATCCAGCTATTGGCTCTTCAACATACTACACTTATTCAACAGCAAAGAGCAAAATGGCATGACGCCCTCATTAAGAAAAATATATTCCATGAAGGCAACTGGGCACTTCTATACGATTCTAGGTTCTAGGATTTCCCAAGCAAACTCCAGACTAGATGGTTAGGTCCCTACGAGATAAAAGAGGTGCACGATAATGACACCCTTATATTAGCCACCATTGATGGGTCAGGCTACTCTTTTAAAGCAAATGGGCATCGGGAACACCTCTACCACAAACCGCTTACAAGGGAATCCTTTTGCTAACAGATATGCGAATATTCTATGATACAAATTCTCACTACAGAAGGCAACTCTGCGACAGCACCAATCCCGTAAAGAATTTATTTTTGAAACTTGTACATATAATTATTTTTTTTATATTCGATTGTATTTGCTTAGAACAGTAGAGATGATTATTTGTCGGTTTCGTTTTCCTATTTTCCTTTTTTGTTCCCTATAGGGAACAACACTTTTCGCATGTGTTTTTCTTTGTTGTTCCCTATGGGGAACAACACTTTTCGCGTGTGTTTTTCTTTTTTGTTCCCTACAGGGAACAATTGTTGTTCCCTATAGGGAACAGTTGCTGTTCCCTATAGGGAACAACACTTTTTGCGTGTATTTTTCTTTGTTGTTCCCTATCGGGAACAACACTTTTCGCGTGTGTTTTTCTTTGTTGTTCCCTACAGGGAACAGTTTTTGTTCCCTATATGGAACAACACTTTTTCCGTGTATTTTTCTTTGTTGTTCCCTACAGGGAACAACACTTTTTGCGTGTATTTTTCTTTGATGTTCCTTACAGGGAACAGTTGTTGTTCCCTATAGGGATCAACACTTTCACGTGTGTTTTTCCTTTTTTGTTCCCTACAGGGAACTGCTGTTGTTCCCTATAGGGAAAATCACTTTGTGCATGTATTTTTCTTTGTTGTTCCCTACAGGGAACAGTAGCTGTTCCCTATAGGGAACAACACTTTTTGTGTGTGTTTTTATTTGCTGTTCCCTACAGGGAAAAAGTGTTGTTCCCTATAAGGAACAACACTTTTTGTGTGTATTTTTCTTTGCTATTCCCTACAGGGAACAGATGTTGTTCCCTATAGGGAACAACACTTTTGCGTGTGTTTTCTTTTGCTGTTCCCTTCAGAGAACAAAACCTTGTGAGTATTTTTCAGAACATCCTTTCTTCCCCTTGCATGATCATTCCTAGCCCATCCCAATTCACTCTTTATGATCATATTTATGGCATAAAAGTACAATACATATCTAAGGACAACAAGTATGTAGTCTACTGAAGCAGGAAAATATCTTGAATATTATCATCTTTAACAAGATTGCTTTGTGATGATTGAAAAATAAAGGGCACAATTATCTATATCACTTCACTGTACTCATTTATGCTATAAGTGAAACTAATTGATTATCTTTACCATGCTGGTCTTTCCCCGTCTCGTATAATTCTCTTTGTTTATTATCAATAATATTATGGGTATATTTTTTCTATTGATATGTTCAAACTTCTTCCACCATCCCTACTCTTAAGGAGTACTGAGCCACCCTCTATATATAAAATGGGGAGTGTTCAATATCTCTCTCTCTCTCTCCTCTCTCTCTCTCTAATATAAATATATATATATATATATATATAATATATCTATAATATATATATATATATATATATATATATATATATAATATATATATATATATATATACACTAACAATTTTATGATTTTTTTTCCACAGATGGAGGATAGGGGATCTCATTACAACCCAACCTACCATGATCATCAGGAAGGAGCAAAGTGGCATTGCCACTATGGCCACCACACCAGGGATATGATCCAATGGATGCATCAAGAAACAAGGTCCTTGGAATAGAAGGTCTCATCATGAGCCGGCCTGACCCCTTTCGCTACTTCCCAGTGAATGGCAATGTGTTCATCTGGTTACCATGCTAGCACATTGGTCTCTACTATGGACATCATAATGCACTTCCCCAATTACACATAGAGGACCATGGCTCCCAAGGGTTAGAAATCAACTCTATCGAGGCTATGGATGCATGCAGGCAACAGAAGTTCTACTTATGGTATTGAAGTTTTATTTTCTACATCAATAATTATTACAATGCCATCTTATTATGTTTCTATTTTTTCCACGGAGAGATTATTTCCCTAACTTACCTTGAACCTTTATGCACGACTTAATATTTTAAAATCAATCACAACATTTTCAAGTGGAATAATGGCAGTAAAGTATCATCTCCTACGTATGTTGTCCTTTTTCTTTATCGCATCACCTTACGGCATCTTATCACATATTAATAATTTTTGTTACACACATTTTTTTCATTACTCCAATATCCTTTTATGATCCTTTCATTAATATACGTACCCTGCCACTTTTATTACCCAATCTAGCACCCCTATACTTCATTGCCAAGACATCATCTTTTCATCCATTCGGTCGTAGGTGACCTATCATTTCGAGAGGAGGCAAGGACCTTTAGTATACTCATGCATGTGTTGTCATCTTTTCATTTGATTTTGTAGAATAATATGACATTCCATAATCACAGAGCATGTGGTATTATAACAGTCTTCAATAACGGTATTTATGTTTATAAAACATCACCTGATAGAGCCATTACAACCATTTGTTGTTCCATCTCTCAGCTCTGCTCATTGCTGTGCTTTATCTACTACACTAATTGTTTGCAGAAGTCAAGCATCATGGGAGGTAAAATAGTGCGCCGAGAACCTTTAACACTGGCTGTCTCCAATGAAGCCAGGGAAATTCTAGCTCGCGGAGGATGGACAATATATTTTACAAGATTTCAACCTCCCAATGAGGAAATTGCCATTGAATTTTTACAGCATCTACATAATGGACAATCCTTGGTGAGAGGTAGACAAATCACTGTAACAGATGCTATGATAGTAGAAGTGTCTGGGTCACTGACAAAAGGACCAGTATGGACTGACAAGCGATTAAGGCTGCATGACTCTATGGAGGATTTTAGGGACGAAGGACAAGATCTGATCAAGAAGGGTAAAGGCATTTGGCCATCTTCTCTCAGAGAGCCATGGGGAGAATTGGCATGGATTTTCCAAAACTATATTACCTGCAATGGGTGTAGAGACGTGGTAAGGCCGCAACAACTCAAACTTTTAGCAGTTAAAAAAAAAATGCTCTATTAATTTGCCTGCACTGTTGAATTCATTATTACATGACACTGCCAAGAGGCTGAGATGATCTCAACATCCAAAAATAGTAGTTATACACCATTATCTGATCAAGTTAATAGTTAGTCACAACCTTGCCCAACAACAATCAATCTAGGATGATCTCATATTGGCCCTTGAAAGAGGTGAAAAACTACCAGCACCTAACCCTATTACAAAAAGAAAAGGGACTACCCTTTTAGGAAGCAGATCTCACAAATGTAGACAATCTACAAGGTTGAATTCAGACCAGGGAACATCTAAAAATCCTCAAGGTAGCACTAGTCAACCCATAGAATTATCCAGCCCAGTAAATGTACAAGACTTGCAACCAAAGTCAGGAGGACAAGATAACCCTGAACGAGAACCTGAGGAAGGAGCAAGGCATCCTTACAATGAACAAAGAAACGAAGTGGGACCTACTTCCAACACCAAATATGAGTTCTAAAGACAATATTTTGCACGATTTTGAGGTAGGGATGGCCTAGGTCCTGGCCAACATGAACGTCTACATGCAGCCTGAAGAATCGTTTAATCCTAACTTAGGAGAAACCCAATCTCCAAGGAATTCTGGCTATACCAGAATTTTGTCTTCCTCAAAAGATACAAACCGCGAAGGGGAAACAGATACAGAGGCTATTCAGGAATTAGAGAACCAATCTGGTGACACGCTCCCAGTGGAAAACAGTCATGAAAGTATAGACACAGAAAACATAGGCCAAGAAGAGGAAGCAGAGACAGAGGTTATTCGAGAGTCTGATAATCAATCTGGAGACATGGCCTTATTGGAACAAAGCCAAGGTGAACAACTGGGTTCTTTAGAGACAAAGGCTATTAACGAGACT
Organism: Pinus taeda; assembly: GCA_000404065.3. NCBI lineage: Eukaryota > Viridiplantae > Streptophyta > Pinopsida > Pinales > Pinaceae > Pinus > Pinus taeda. Next base: position 50,038 of record APFE031574263.1, on the reverse strand, counting down.
ATTAGCAAACTATTTACTCCTCAGAAAAGGCACAGAGCCAGAATGAAATTGAAGAAGCTAAGAAAAGAACACCAGAAGCTTCATAATACAATCAAGAGGCTCCGAAGAAAATTAAAAGATATCACAATGGGAAAGGTTCTGAACAATACCCCTGAGGTAGTAAATGTGGTCATGCAAACGAAATTATTGAAGATAGTGCTACATGAAATCAAACTCAGTTCATACCTACTCAAACAATCATCACTCAAGAAGGACCGCATGCAGATTTAGTAGACATAGCTACTCAGACGGAGGTTTGGACCTCCTATAATAAAGAAGTACAGACAAAAGATATCCCCTCTTATATCATAGGCACTCAGATGGACATACAAGCCAAAGACATTATGACACACCATGAACCCATTCTACTAAATCTTTAGGAGGAATTGACACAAGCTTGGCTCACATTGGAACGATTTGAACAAGAGACTGTTTCCGGGAATAAATATCAAGAGCTGCAGAAACAACTTCGAGAACTAACTATAACAGAGAACGAGACTTTTGATAGGTGTAGAAAGGCAGAAGAAGAAATGGAGAAGATCAAGTTCAAGCTAGATAGAGTCATGAGTCAGACAAACATCATCTGCTCACTGTATTCGGATGTCCTGACATGCAGGTCTCCCGCCACCAATTATGCCTTGTTTTTATTAGAACCGTACCTATTATTGAAAATCAAAGCCGTAAGAGATGGTAAACCAATTGAATTAGGGACAATTGAAGATTTTATACATTGTTGCAAGCAACATGTCGTAAAGGTCCAAAGGCTTCTTTGTGAATTTTATCTGCACAATTTCATATTAGAAAACGAGGTGGAAAAGAACCCTAACCATTTTGTAGGAGATATTCAATTCCAGGCTTTTATTTCGTTTGCAGTTAACCAACTCAAATGGTTTAAAGCTTATAATGCATTTGAAATACAGGAACATGGATTGGATCTTTGGGTGAGAAGTCAACCTAAACACCCCTTACAAATGTTTGCCAACCATAAGAGTCTGATGAAACAAGAAGGGGGGATTAAAAATTTAGGGCCCACACATAAGGAGATTGTGTAAAAAGGAATATCTTATTTCCTCTCCATTCAAGAAAGATCATTGACTGCATCTAAACTTAGATGGACGATCTCCACTAATAGTGTGAAAGATAGGGAACCATTTAATTACAAAAATTTTAAAGCGACTGTGGCCTGTATGGTCACCTACAAAAATCTTATTTTGAGGGAAGGACCTTATTGGTTAGGATGCCGGTTTCGGAGTCCCATTATTTGGTATCCCCCTGAAGGGTATCGGGCTGACTATGAATTGCTTGAAGGACAGGAAGGGCCCACCTTTGTGCTTCTAGCTCAACATCATGGTTTTAGACCAATTTTTGATGCTTTCTCTCCAGCCTACTCTTTCACTGCACTACATAAGAACTACTTACTTTTCATGAGGACATGAAACATGGTAAGTAGGGGAGTATGTTGAGTTACGCAATGGGTATGTATTTACTCTTAATTCCATCACCCTTTTCCTCTTTTCTGATCTCTTTCATACCTTGATACGCTAACATATTGATGGATTATGATAGGAAATGAACGAACTACTCTTGATTGAGATTTAGCCACCGTAGCTAACTCTTATTCCTTTTTATGTAGAGAAACAACGAAATGAATGGTTGTTGTTCCCTAAGGATGGAACATCATAAACCAACAAAGGAAGAATGAGGCGCGTCAGTTGCAGTCAAGTCGGAGGACGAATAAGGAGGATCAATGCTAAATATGAAGGGTGTCAGAAGATAGCATTCAGTTGGGAATCCCTTAGGATCTCCTGATCCTAAGGGATCACATTTATATTTTACCTCTTTCTGACTATAAGAGTAAAAACTGTAGGAGGAAAGGGGATCCACTTTCTGTTCATTTCAAATTGTAATTTTATAGTACAGACTCTTGCTTTTGGAGGAACACAAGCATATTGTAATGAGAATTGAGTTCAATGGTTAATATATAATTTATGTCGTTGTTCATTTGTATTCTCTAAAGTAGCTCAACAGTATTCATTGGTGGCTAGGGGCTTGACCTATAGTGGATCAACCTCCTATCCTTTGTGTTATATATTTGTAATTCATGGAAGTTTGATTGGTTTGATATTTTTCCCATTTTCTGTGAGTCTATCTTATTTGCTATTTACTGATTTTCTATATTGAAGTTAGTACATTTTCTTTACATGCTTCGCAACATTTTCATTTGATTCTATTTATGCTTACTGTAGATTAAATTAATTAGTAGTTAAGATAGTGAACTTTATTGATTTAATCAGCGGAAAGATTTTGGTTACTGCTACTGAACTCTCGGTTGACATCATTTCCATTTGAATTTCTAGTTTGAGATCTGATTACGGTTTCAGTTGAAAAGCCTTTATCTAATATTTCCATTAACAGTTGTAGTTTTTGAGTTGTATCAAGGCTTTATATTTAATTTTTGAAGAAACATTACTCTCTCGATCCATAGCATGCACATATTGTGTACACTCTTGGAATAAAAGGACTTTTCCGGGTTGTTGATTAATGTGAGGTAATTGGGAGTTTTAAAAGACACCTTTTAGTGCTCAACGACTAGTATTGGTGTAGTTAATTTTCATAGGGAGCCTGAATCCCATTTCAAGCTCAAGGTTGTAATGTTTGTTTCGGGGCTAAAGAAATATCTCATCTTAGTTTCTATGTTAGAAGATTGTGCTTATGATATGATATTCAGCAAAGGGAAAACATTCCTAAGACACATAGCCATGGGGTATGTGAAGTGTATTGGGGTTTGTGTGAAAACATTGTACAAGATATATGTGGAAGACCATGTTGCATTAAGCATGAAGGGATAGAAGGTGCAAAGCCACGATGTCGATGAACTATGGCATAGAAGACTTTTCCATTTGCATCATGGTGCCCTGAAGATTATGCAGCAAATAGCCACAGGCGTCCCCAAAGGATCATTTGAGTAGCAAGATGCATGAAAAGGGTGTCCCTTGGCGAAGTAAATAAAAGTGTCATTCCATGATCAGAACAACAAAGAACATACAGTCCTTGAAAGGATCCACTACGATGTGTATGGACCTTTCTTGATAGCCTCCACTGCCAAACACAAATATTATGTTACCTTTGAAGATGAATTATCATGAAAGTGTTGTATCTTCTTCATGCAAAAGAAGGATGAGACATTCTCCAAGTTTGTAGAATTCAAATCACTGGTAGAGAAGAAAAGCAACAAGAAGGTGAAGGCTCTTAGGAGCGATAATGGAGGTGAGTATGTGTCGAATGAGTTTAAAATTTTTTGTGCAAAAGAAGGCATTCGATGAGAGTTGATGGAAAAACAAAACCCAAAATAGAATGGGGTGGCTGAGAGAAAGAACCATAGTGTTATGGGAGAAGTGAAGGTGATGTTGCATGACCAAGGCATACCACTGCATTTTTGTGCAAAGGCATCCAACACAACAATATACTTGCAGAACTAGAGTCCTCATCGGATTATAAGAATGATTACACTAGAGGAGGCTTTTTGGGGAGAAATTTTGATGTATCTCGCTTTGGGATCTTGGAGCGCCTGTTTACTAACATGTCTCCAAATACTCTAGGAAGAAGCTTGAGCCAACAACTGAGTTGGGGGTATTTGTGGGTTACACAAAAACTCCTCACAACTACCATGTGTACATACCATCCCTCAGGATGAAAGTTGTGTGAAGGGATGTAAAGTTTGCTAAGGAGAAGGAAATGAGATGTTCTCTTGAGAGGGAGCTTCAGTTGAAACCACATCAAGAGATTTTGGCTCCAAATGAGGAACCTCGGGAATTTGTGGAGCAACCACAAGTTGAGGAATAGAGAGTGGAGAGAGCCACTCAAGCGGAAACATCTAGAGATGAAAAAAATGAATGAGAGAAGTTGAGAGGCTATTGCATGATGCTAGAGAGATAGTGGGAGCACCCACTTCTCAGTGCATGTATAGAAGGTCATCATATCGATACACTGTCTACATGGCTCTAATGACTGTGTTAGTTGAGACTGAACCATCCTCTTTTGAGGAAGCAATAGAGAAACTTGTATGATGATTTTGGGTAGATTCATATGTGCTCTAGACATGAAATTTGGTGGAGAGGCTAAGGCACATGTGATATCCAAGACACAGAAATCATTTGGAGAAATTCCCCCCGGATGAAGCGTTATTAAAATAATTAATATTTTTAATGAGTTCCTAAGTCTAAACTTATGAAAATAAAAATATTAATGTGTATTAATAAAATATGGGTGAGAAAGTTCTAAGTGATGAGGATCAAGACAGTTCTAATCTTAGCCATTGATTAGGGACTTAATTTTGCTTGTTGAAGAATCAACAACAAAAGTATAAGAGGAGGCTTGAGGGTCAGTTGGAGACACACCAAGAGAGATCAAGGATTCGATTTTATGGGGCGAGGTTTGTTGAGGAAATAGAGTTAGTGATCAGATTTGGAGTGAGGGGTAGTTCAACAAAGAACTTCCATCTAAGGTTAAAGAATACATAATAGAGAGGAAGTGAAGTGTGAAGAGAGACAATGTAGGCCCTAGAAGGGTTGACATAGAGGATGAAGAGGGTCGTAGAGGCAGATGTAGAAGCTGTAGAGGCTAACACAAAAGTAGTAGAGGTCTTCAGAGGCAGTGTTGGGGGATTCTATGCGACAAACTGGGAGTATATTAGTAGATTCTGAGCTAAGAGAGTGTGACGCGGCTCTTGAAGGAGTGACGCAATTCCAGTGCTTGGAGTAGCTTTCGTTGTCCAGCATAGGGAACAATCGACGTCACTATGGGGTTTGATCATTTGGTTGTTGATTTTCTGGAATATCTATCTACGGATAGAGGCACTACTACTGAGGATATTCTTTGTTGGGTGAGCCATTTCTAGCAACCTAGTTGTATTCACAAAATCTACTTAATAATACAAACCCTCTATATGTTGCACCGATTTTCCTGAATTGGACTTTTCTGGGGACGATTGTCCAAAAATAATGGTGTCCCTTGTGTTATTGTCTCAGTTTATTTCAGCGCATGATTTGTATATTTGTGAAGGCTACAATAGTGTTTACTTCAATGTTTATGCAATTAAATAACTTGTTAATGTAAAGAACAAGTAGGAGATTGTAAACCAATAATTGTAGTAGGGGTTTCTAATGTGTTAGATTTAGGAATTTTCACATGGTATTAGAGAGATTGTAGATCATAAGCGACTGAAGACACCAACCAAGAAATATGAGAATTTGTAGCAGAGAAGCATTTGTTCAGAGAGACAACGTTGTTCTAGATCTTAAGAGGCAAGAGGAGGAGTGACATAGTGCATAGAGTGTGATGCAGAGCCTCACCTAGTTCTTGCATTATATTTCTGAGCTGAGAGAGGAATACACAGTTTCTGGGAGGAGCCCATGTAGTAGCTACATCAACCATCAGAGCTAGCACAAAGGCAGAGGAGGGAAGATCAGGCTCATGCAGAGACACGTCATCCTTCTGAGCCAAGAAGGATTGACGCAGTCAGCAGACTCAGACCACGTAGAGACTACACACAACCTGAAGGGTTCAGATCCTTTGAGTTTCTCTGGCTAAGGGAGTTGTGTAGATTTTGATTTTTGGAGCTGCTAGGACATTGTTTTTGTCGATGCAGAATAGTGTCTAAGGACACTAAACCATGGTAGAGGGAAGCACTACTTTGACAGGTTTCTAGCCAAGAAATTTAGATCCGGGTTGTAGTGGCAAAGGAGGATTGGAGAATAGTGATTTGACAGTTGGTTGGAGGATTTTCGAGAGGGAAATCAAGAATCAGAGGGAGTCTAGAGAAGAGGAGTAGAGATGGCAGTGAATGGATTGAGGGATCAATACAAATTGGAAAGGGCTTCCAATTTTGTCATCTGGAAGGCTAGGATCCCGCCAATCTTGGATAAACATCGCATCAAGGGCTATTCCTTGAAAATAATAGATATCCCAATTAACCCTAATTCAAATGGGAAGTATGAAGAGGCCAAGGAAAAGGAAAAATGCATGATACTAAAGGGGGTCAAGGATCATGTCATACCACATATTGCTGAGAAGAACACAACAAGGCAGATGTGGCATATACTGACCATCTTATACCAGTTCTCTTTTGTGTAACAGAAGATGTTATTGGAGAATCAGTTGAGGTCATATCAGATGTAGAAAGGAGAGGAGATAGATTAGTTCCTTCTTAGGTTTCAAGGAATTCACGGCTATCTTACTTTTATGGGGTCTACACCAGATCTAGAGTTCATGGTGAGAACTGTTCTAAATGCAGTCTTCGAGGACTGGGAGACATTTGTCCAAAGCATTTTCGACAGAGCAAACCTCCCCAGTTGGGAGGAGATATGGGCAGCTCTTTGACATGAAGAGATCAGGAGACTGACCAAGGTGGGGAGTAGCAGTAAGGGAGTTTGAATCAAGAAGAAGGTGGAGGAGGATGCAGCTCTCGTATTAGCGGGACAACAGGAGAAAGACATCTCCAACATCAAATGCCTCAACTATGTGGAGCTGGAACATTATGGCTCTCAGTGCCCAGGAAGAAAGCCAAGGGAGAAGCTTTTGACTCAAAGGCTGCTCCATCAAAGGTAGAGAAGGATGTCAAGAGTGATGATGATTGTACCATGAGTGCTCATGCACCTCTAGAGAAGAGGTGGGGAGACATAGAGCTATAGTTGAGAGGACTAGAGAAGCTAGGGAAATATCCTTGAGGTGCCCAAACACTTGGATCACATACATATATGGGAGCCCTTATTGATAGTAGCATGATGACAGGTGTCGGGTGGAGCAAGGTGTGATGCAACGACAAGGGAGTGTAGAAGTTTGTAGCAGTGCAGTGGAGGTTGTAGCGGTGCGAGAGGCAAGGAAGGGGTTGCAGTAGCTTAGTGGCATTAGAGGGAGCACAAGATAGCAGAAAATGTAACTTCAACATCATGAGGCTTCAAGACTGACTAAAATGTTAGTGTTTGGGTGAAGTTAGTTACTTACTTCTCAGTAATTGAGTTGAAATGCAGCAGTTAGTAGTGGCAGTGATATGGGCATTATGGCCAACATTTTGAGAGGGAGCTGCAATACAAATGTAGCAGTGGCAGTGGTAGTGTCATAGGTGGTAGAACAGGAAATAACAGTGTAGTGGATGTGGGACAAAAGGTCAAGCATCAACAAAGAGGATTGATGTGGAGAATTAGTGTGATGCTTCTATGGTGAAGCATTGCTAGAGCACATTCCTTACTAAGAGGGAGTGTTGATTTTGGGTTGCATCGAATGTGATCTATCCATGAAATTTGGTGGAGAGGCTACACTAAGGAACATGAGATCTCCAAGACCCAGAAATCGTTTGGAGAAATTCCATTTGGATGAAGAGTTATTAAAATAATTAATATTTTTAATGAGTTCCTAAGTCTAAAATTAGGAAAATAAAAATATTAATGTGTATTAATAAAATATGGGTGAGAAAGTTCCAAGT
>APFE031574261.1:94721-105899 GCA_000404065.3 Pinus taeda | reverse complement strand
ATGAAGGTGGGGATGTGTACTTGGCTTCTTCAAGTACACATGTAGATCATGAGGCATGGTTTATTGACTCAGGTGCATCCTTTCACTTCACTCCCCATAGAGAGTGGTTCTGCAAGTATGAGAAATACGATAGTGGTGATGTATTCTTAGGGGATGATAGAAAGGCTAAAATCATTTGTCGTAGAAAATTAAAGTTCAAGTTGCAAGGTGGAAGGGTTAGAACACTTCCGAGTGTTCTGCATATTCCTGCATTGGCCAGAAATCTGATTTCTATAAGCAAGTTGGACGATGAAGGTGTAAAAATAGTGTTTTAGAAGGATACCTGCAAGATAGTTTGGGGAGCACTATCATTGATGTGAGGAGTTCGGATTGGAACTCTGTACAAGTTGCAAGGTAGCACTGTTATTGATGGGTGCAACAGTTTTGTGGTTCCTGAAATTGGAGCAGAAAATCTGGTGGTCTCTAGAGAGAAGACCATGCTGTGGCATCAAAGGCTTGGACATATTGGAGAAAAGGGACTTCGAATACTTCATGGTAAAGGTATGGTAGAAGGTATGAGTAATAGCTCTCTAGACTTTGATTTCTATGAAAATTGTGTATATAGGAAGCGTAATCGGGTGAGTTTCCCCTGTGGTGGTAAGAGGGTGAAACAGATATTAGAGCTTGTGCACAGTGATGTGTTTGGACTTATGAAGGTTCCATCACTGAGTAAGTCTGTGTACTATGTATCCTTTATATATGACTTCTCAAGGAATACATGGATATATTTCCTTAAGAAGAAATATGAAGTCTTTGACAGGTTTAAAAAATTTAAGGCTCTGGTGGAAAACCAAATAGAGAAGAAGATAAAGGTGTTGAGGATAGATAATGGTGGAGAGTTTTGTAGTAAGGAATTTGAAGAATTCTATAAGAAGTTTGGTATAGCACGGTAGAAGACTACTCCATATACACCTCAGCAAAATGGAGTTGCAAAAAGAATGAACAAGACGTTCATGGAAAGGGCAAGAAGTGTGCTCAGTGGTGCCGGGTTAGGACAGGAATTCTAGGTAGAGAGGGTGGAGACAACATGTTACCTGGTCAACAAATCACCTTCATCAGTGTTGGAAGATAAGACTCCACAAGAGGTGTGGACTAGTAAAAACCCCTCTCTTTCACATCTGAGGGTATTTGGATGTGATGCATATGTACATGCTCCAAAGGAGAAACAAACCAAGTTGGATAGTAAATTTGAAAAGTGCATCTTTATTGGGTATCAGGATGGTTTAAAGGGTTATAAGCTTTGGAACCCAGTAATAAGGAAGGTTGTGCATAGCCGAGATGTGGTGTTCAGTGAGGTGAAAGATGTTATTAAACATGAATTCCAACCAAAGGAACTTGAGAAGATAGAGTTTGAGATAAAGGAGGAAGAATCAGACTCTACAGCAGAGGAGGAATAAGAAGATGAAGAGCCACAAACTCCAGGTGTGAGAAGATCAATTCGAGAAAGAAGGAAGCCAGAAAGGTATAGTCCATCTGCTTTTTGTTCAAATTTTTCTTTATCTATTATTAATGATGATCCCAGAACTATGAAGCAAGCAATAGATTCAGAGAATGGAAAAATCTAGAAAGAGGTCATGGTTGATGAAATAGCATCTTTGCACAAAAATGAGGCTTGGGATCTGGTGGAGTTGTTGGGTGGAAGGAAACTCATTGGTAGCAAATGGGTGTTCAAGAAGAAGACGAATGCAGAAGGAAAGGTGGAGAAACACAAAGCTTGGTTGGTAGTAAAAGGTTATTCCCAAGTGTCAGGAATTGATTTTGGTAATATTTTTTCTCCTGTTGCCATGGTAACTTCTAATAGATTAATTTTAGCTGTTGTTGCTGCTTTTGATTTTGAGGTAGAACAGATGGATGTGAAGACATCATTTCTTCACGAGGATCTAGAAGAGGAGATCTACATGAAGCAACCTGAAGGATTTGCGGTGAAGGGTAAGAATGAACTGGTATTAAAGTTAAAGAAGTCTCTGCATGGGTTAAACCAGTCACCAAGGATGTGGTATCAAAAATTTGATACATTTATATGGGGACTTAGCTTCACCAAAAGCAAAGCAGATCACTGTGTCTATTTTCAATTAATTGGCAGTCATGTTATTTATCTAGTCTTGCATGTTGATGATATGTTGCTGGTTGGAAATGACAAAGAAATTATCTAGGATTTGAAGACCCATTTGTCCTCCAAATTCAACATGAAATATCTTGGTGCTGCAAATTATATTTTTGGGAATGGAAATTAAAAAGGATTGGACAAAGAGGAAGCTCTGGTTAAACCAGAGGAAGTATGTCGAGACAATATTGCAGAGGTTTATTATGCAAGATAGTAAACGGGTGAAGGTTCCTATTCCTGTAGGTGTAAAGTTATTTGTTGAATAGTGTCCCAAGACACAAGAAGAGGAAGAGGACATGTCCTGTGTTCCATATGCAAGTGCATATGGTAGCCTGATGTATGTGATGGTCTGTACTAGACTAGACATTGCACATGCGGTGGGAGTATTGTGCAGGTTTATGTCAAAACCAGGGAATGAGCACTGGATAGTAGTGAATTGGGTTTTCAGGTATTTGCATGGTAGTAGTGATTATGGTTTGTGGTACCAAGGAAGACTAGGATTGGATAGATTGTTGGATATTCGTGGCTTTGTTGATGCAGAATAAGCTGGAGATCTGGATCAGAGAAGATCTACAAGTGGGTATGTGTTTAACCTATTTGGAGGTGCATTCAGTTGGATAAGTAAGAAACAAACTATAGTGGCACTATCAACTATAGAGGCAGAATACATGGCAGCCACTCATGCAAGCAAGGAAGCAATTTGGTTGCAGAGATTGTGTTTAAGTATGAGGTTAGTACAGGGATCTATAAGGATAGAGTGTGATAGCCAAAGTGCAATTTTCTTGGCAAAGAACCCTGCATATCATTCAAAGACAAAGAAAATTGATGTTCAGTATCACTTTGTGAGGGATATGATAGAAGACAAAAAGGTGTTGCTGGTAAATGTGGACATTTTGAAGAATATTGCAGATGCATTGACAAAATCTATGAGCTCTGAGAAGTTCTCTTGGTGTAGAGAAACAATGGGCATTGTAGGGCTAGATAAGTGACTAAGCTCTCTTGTGCCCCCCTATGGAAAGAAAACAACAAGTGGGAGAATGTTGGGTTGTGTTATATTCTTTCCATGACTAGCCCACATAGTTAACCGGGGGGTTAGAAGGGGGGAAAAGCCCTCCCTTTGTTGTGCTGATTGCATAGCGGGGGAGTCACAGGGGGTTTGAGGAGTGCAAGTAACCCCACTTTATGGGGTTTAGGGCAATGCCCTAGAAAAATTTTAATTTGGACCCTATGTTAGGTTGGGTGGACCTACCTGTGGTTTTATGCATGTCTTTCACACATGGTTTTGGACGTGATGGTTTTCAATCCATGGTTTTGGACACGATGGTTTTTAGTCCATGGTATTGGATGCTTCGGCATGTATAAATATGTATTGCAACATTGAAAGGAACATAATGAAAAATAAAGCTGGTAGTCCCAGCTTTGGGATCCAGGGGTAAATCTCTGTGTATATGTGTTTTATGTGTTATGCTCTCGCATTGTTTATTTTATGTGTTTTAGAATTCGTATGTAGGTAATTTATGTATGGGGTTAAAACCTACATTTAGGTCAGAGGGATGGAAAAGGTTTTAACCAGAGCGAGAGAGCAATTAAGAATTCTCAGAATGGGATTGAAACAAAGAATAGGGGGGTAATCGGAAACAAAGGGAAATTAAGAATCCTTTGCTATAGATTAAAAGAAATAACCTAAAATAAGGAGCAATTAAGAATTGCTTAACTTAGATTATTTGTAGAAAACATAGATTTGCCTAACTGTTATAGCAGAGTGTAATTAAACAAATTCTGATATAATACTTCTAGTTATGGCATCCAGATTTAGATCAACAATATGAAAAATTTAAGAGATAACAACAACGTGAGAAAATACTTGTCTACACTTTGCTATGCACATGAATCCTTTGAAATATCTTGTCTTTATTCATCAATCTAGCTTGTTGGCTTAGTCAATGCTCCAATAGCTTTTACAATCTTTCAATCAAGTAGTTTATAGAAGTGTCTAAGAATCCACCTTACATACTTCAAATTGTGAAGTATTTATACTAAGGTGTTATTACAAATATCTCAAACTGACTTGATATTTAATCTAGAAAATAGAAATATCTTCTCAAAGGAAGATAGAGGTAGCTGATGAACTGCTTTCATGTTGTCCCTTTTATTGTGGAATTGCTGCCTATTATGGTTTATTTCTAGCTCTTTATGCTCTTTGTTGTTGAATTCATCACACCGAAGGCTTTATTCACTTATGTTTTTCATCTGATACTCTCTGTCACTGATACTCTTTCACTTTGATGACCTGTCTTTATCCTTTTTATGTTTCTTCCTTTCACTGTTACAATTTACCTTTTACTGTGTTTTTCAACAGTATGTTTTTATGTTTTATATGTGTATCAACAATCAAAAGTGGATTTTGATCAAGTTTTAGTGTGTTTTATTCATCTACATCTCTAGTCTGGTTACTCTATTCTAAATTGTCGCTGCTTTGTTCCTTGTCTTCTTCTCGGCTTTGTGGGTAATTGTCTTCATCTTCTGTGCATGTATAACTGGTCTTCTTCTTCTAAATTTTGTATTTTAACAGGTTTTTGGGTCGAGTCTTGGAGTAAACAAGTTCTTTGACTAGTATTAGAACTGTTTATCTAAGCTATGATCTTAGTCTGATAACTTGAAAAATTCAATAATTTTTAAGAAAACACTGGTCTGCATGAAGGGTGCTTGATGGCTTCATTTTCACTGGGATGCTTAGAAAAGGTCTCAGGGTAGTGTTTTGGATGTAAACAGAGGTGAAACCGCATCGCAAATTCTTAGGGTGGTGATGAAGGGTTTCATAGGTTTACATAGTAAAATGGGTGACAAGCGAGAAAACATGGGTTTTTCGGGGTTTAAACTTTAATGAGAAAGCTTATGAAATATGGCACGAAATTCATATTTTTGAATGATGGGAAATTTATCGGAACGACAAGGAAGTGGTATTGAGGAGTCGCCATACCATTTTTAGGCGTGGGCGATTTTGAGGAGGGGTCGCCCAATGTGCTTTAGGGCATGACACGTAGCCATCGGGGGTTGGGGGAAAACTGCCTTATCAGGCGGGTAAAGGCAGGTGATCGGGTTCGACCAATATGGATGTAGACCATTAGATCTGCAGGATTGAACTCTAACGGTAGTCGGGTGGGAGAGCTACTCGGGGAGAAACGAACGGGGATTGAAGGGCGCCCAGGGTTAATCACAATAGTTTGGGGATTAGTTTGGGCTTAAACACTGGGTTAAGGGACCGGGTGCTGCTTAATGACAAGATTAGTCGATGGGGTGGGGTTAACTACCCATATCCTGACATAAAGGAAAACGAAAGTAGACTTTACTTGTTTGTTTCTAAGATAGCCACCCATCTTAGTGGGAATAGCAGCATTCGAGTGGACACTATTCCCGGTAACAAAATGGCGACTCCACTAAGGAGCGACTAGATTGTTTGTTAGCATATCTATCTTTGTTTCTTTTATAAACTTAAAGATGGAGCTTGAAGCAAAGCTAGCTAGCCTTCGAACTGCATTTGTTATACAAATGCAAAGTAGATCAATGCTGCTTCAGTCTATCTCCGGGTTATGTTTATGAATTTAACAATCGATCTGCAAACAATCTAATTGCCCTAAGTGGTGGCTCTAGTAACCTCTTTAGATCACCCCTGTGTTTTACATATACTGAACATTACTTACTCAGCCTAAATCCCTAAACTGAATTGCAAACTATGAGTGAAAACTTGTTTAAAGTCTCGCACTAGTACCATCGCACCCTGCCTTCAAGGTAGACTGTATGCATCGCACTTCCCGAGTGCAGTAGGTGCGATGAATACTAGTTTCACTGTGTAACAGGTGTGATGGTCAGGGAAGGTTAACTTTACCTTCAGACTGTGGTTTTTTCTCACTGTTTTCAGTCCTATTCAGGAGTTTTGCTGTCTGTAGTCAGTGTATCTCTATGAAAACCCCCTTCTCTTGCATTATTCTGCCTCCTTAGTGCAAATAACTGTAAGTGTTTTTACGTAATGTGCGCCATTTTCAGTTCTCTTTTGCAAAAAAGTAGCATAGTCAAACTGTCGTTTATGGATCTGAAAGTGTCGTAGCTATCGTTTTCAGTTTTAGAAGACAATCCCATTGTTCTTGATAGTAAATTATACGGTTACTATTGCATATGATTTGAATTAGTAGTTTTTTAAATTTTCGAAAAGCAATTTTCATTTCAAAATCGCAAAGTGTCTCTCTTACCTTCACTCCATTTTGAAAAGAAATTTGTTGAGTATTGTCGCTTTAAAAGTAATTCATATTTGCACATATCTTTCTTATCATCATTCATACATTAAGAAGGCTGAAAACAAATAAATACATGTGCATTTACATTTCGACTGCTTGGTTTGATTTAGATCAGTGCATTTAGCGTGTGCTTTGTGCTCTTTGCAGAAAGATTCTTAACTTTCTTTCCCTAGTAGCTAGGATTTTCATTGCCAAAAGAAGATTAAACGCTTGTTTATCATCTTAGACTGCATTTTAGGAATTATATACACATCACGCGGTGAACCTGAAAGGAAAATTATTAAGCAAGGTCAACTTAAAATAAATTTAATGAATCTAACAACGCTTTGGAACTTAACACACAACACCTAGAGGTCTAGGTTAGAGATGTATTACGGCGTCGTAAAACCTGGTTACTGTTGTTTTCAGTGTTGGTTGGGTGATTCCTCCACTCTGAGACGGCAAGTGCCAGTACGGACTTGTGCTCCCATGTATCATCGAGTATATATTGGGAGACCACAATAGGCTACATCCTTTATCCTTAGGAAGCCATGTATGTCGCCCTATCGATCACAATGCAATGAACACAACATTCAAGAAGATTGACTTCCATACCGTAAAAATTATTCTGCAATTTTGCGATTGGTTTGGTGATCCTCTTTTCCTAGATCTCCAGATAAGTCCATTTTGCTCCTTTTCAGACTCCTTAAAGGAAAAGGTCCTCTGAGCGCTTGTCACTTCAGGCTCAATAAAAATCGAAGGCGACTGGAGTCATATTTTGTTTTTTATCGACTCTTTAAAATTGAAAAAACAAGTTGTGTCAAAGCGTCTAAAATTTATTTTAATCGGAATAACGTCACAAATTCCCCCGTTGGTCTTTAGGTTGAGAAAATGGAGTCTACCAACAAAGGATTTCCCCTTGGAGGAAATCCTAGTCCCTTCTCCTCTTGGGGAGATGTTAGTGCCCCCCATATGGCCACTTTGTCACTTCCAGGATTGACAATTGATTTTCTAGTCTGGCTCTTCTCTACCTCTGTCGTTCAGAATCCCGTAATTCCTGAACAATCAAATCAGCAACTAGACGACACTAGAGTTACCTCCCAACATTATACTTTGTCTGATTCTCCCCCTCCTCCTTCCTCTTCGCCTGATAAAGCCGATAAAGCTAAAAATCAAGTAACTGAGAAGAAGAAGAAGAAGAAAGAGAAAAAGGAAAAGAAGAAAAAGGAACCAAAATCGAAAGGGGGCAACCAAGCATCATCTAGCGAAAATCCTCACACTGCACTATCGAAACCTAAATCTCCTTGTGTCATTTGCAATGGAGACTAATATCACCGAGATTGTCCCTACATCCCTCAGATCTTAAGGGACTGGTCTCCTCGTTTGCAAAATCCGGTGGCATCAACCTTTGACAATCATGTTGAATGCACACCATCAACCAGTGAAAGTGAAGCGCATGGATAGAAAAGGAATCCCAGATTTCCTTGTAAGTTGTGTGAAGGAAATCACGCCGTCCACTGTTGTCCCTTCCTTGATGAGGCTAAAAAAGTTTTGGATGACTGTCTTGTTTCACCACTACGACTTCCTCCTGGATATAAAAAACTCTTGCCAAGTCCTCCACTGGTTGAAAATCCGGCTGGCCCGTCATTATGTTCGTCTGAAGCGTCTATCATTGAAAGTGAACCCTTTGAATCCATACCAGATGAAATTCAAAAGGTCGAGACGACAGTTGACCTGGTCTTCCCTTCAGAGTGTTCATCTTCGAATGATACCGTCACTGAAGAGAAAGAAAACAACACCGTTCAAATTATTTTCGTCAACACAGACTCCGATGAACTTGAGGGCAGTCCTCCTATTCCTTTATCGCAGGAAGGAAGTTCATCAGAGTCATATCCAGCCATCTATTCAGTCCCACCACCAAGCAACCTAGTCATTTCCTTCGACTGGAATCTACTAGGAAGACCCCGTTTACCAGCTAGTGTACCATTCAGAATCATTGTACAAGCTTACAGAATGGTCATGGCTGGTACCATCATCGATGAAGGGGCTTCTGTGAGTATCCTTTCCTCAACTGCTTGGAAAGTGCTAGGTTTGCCATCGCTTTTGCCTGAAATGAGAAATCTGACAGGCTTCGACAAAGGAACCAGTTGACCTTTAGGGATCCTTCCAAATGTGCCCATTACTTTGAGAAGGGAAACCATTCACCTAAACGTAATGGTAGTTCAAGGACCATTAGATTATAATCTACTCCTTGGATGCGACTATATTTATTACATGGGAGCCATCATCTCCTCACTCTTTAGAGTAATTTGTTTTCCGCACGAAGGCAGAATGGTCAAGCTCGTGGACCAAATGTCATTCCCTAGTTCACACAACGCAAATAGTCAAATTCCATCCCTAAATGGTATTTTCAGGCAAGGAATGTCTCATCAATCCCTAATCCGTCCACCTGATGAGCGCGAGTGATTCAGGAGGATGTGATTGAAACCCAAGGGGCATGCACCTTGGTCTGTTTCGGTAGGAAAACCTTGGGTAGAGAGTGGATTTCTGCTAGGGATATATGACTAGGCTGACGAACCCGTCCTTACAGGAAAATGGGATCAGGTTGGAATAAGATACCTTCGTTAAAGTTATGTGAGTGGAGTATCTCTACGCCACTCCCCTTTGTCTATTTCAGTAGACATCGCCAAGGGAGCTTTCTGTCTGCTACGTGGATGGAACTTTCATGGTAACCTGGGAATTTTTCGCTATGCTTGGGGGTATGCAAACCTTTCCGCATGCAAGTGAAGAGCAGCTATTTATTTTTTAAATTTGTAGGACCTCTAACCCTTTAAACCCATAAGGCTAGTCATTCCCTAACATGCATAAAAAAAGGATCCATGGAAAAGCTTGAGAGATGTAAGCCACTTCAAAATAGCATCTTGAATGAGACATTCTTATCATACGACTGGCAAGCAATGTTACCGCAGGGTTCAAGCTCGTTAAAAAATAAACCCTCCACGAGAAGTTTTAGCACATAGTTCAAGCTCATTAAAAAATAAACATAAGTTATGAGAAAATGTTTCCCCCAGCGTTTAAGCTCATTAAAAAATGAACTGGTAAATAACCATTGTGAATGCCTTATCACCAGCTTTTGAGCCTTGGTCGTGTTCTCATCATCACCTTCACTCTGGTTTTAGCTGATCATTCACCCCCATATGATTGTTTACCCTTTCGAGGAACATCTACGAAGAGTGATTCTATTAGCCATCCTTGTGACACTCCTATGATTGGAAAATTCCAAATCTTACCTGGAATCAGTTGCTACCCAAAACCATCACTCGTTCCTCGAAAATGAGTCTTCTTTAAGCTCTTTTCAACTCACTCGTAAAATATGAAAAGATTGCCGAGCGATTGGCCTCTCTGGCTCGTTAAAGTCATCGAAAGTGCTATCCCTCCTCTAGATTTTAATATTTTTGGACCTAAGGAATTATTACACAAAAAGATCGAGCGCTTGTCTTGTTCAGCTCGTTAAAACTATCGAAAATTCATCCCTTTTGTATTATTTTACACTTTTTCAGACTTAAGGGATTATATGACAAAAGATAATCATTGGAGTCTCCTTTCCATTTCTTTCAGACTCTCTAAAATTGAAAGGGATCGAGTTATCTTTGTCGTTAAACTCGTTAAAACAGAATAGTGACAAACTCGTCGAAATGGACGAGAACGAGTTTCACTGTCGCTAGGCTCGCTAAAATATAGCGACAGGTTTGCCCGAAGGGCAGATTATAAAACAAGCATATGTTATCCTCCTCAAGCTTGACAAAAATAAAGACGTACTGGTCAGCAATGACTGGGGAAAATTGGGAAGAAAACTTGAAAAAACTTTATTGGTAGCAAGTCACTCTTGAACATGACACTTTCCTTTTGCATCCATGTAGGGTTGGGTTGTTTCGTTCACTGGTAATCACCATTGGTTCGTCACACCATCCATCTTTGGGGTTAACACTACTAATCCATTGTCAGTGTCGCCGATATGCTCAAGAGAAGTCATTCAAACAATTCGCTTGTTTCGCACCCACTGTAATACATTCATGCTACATTCCTTCATGATCGCGACCCTGAACCCTATATCGTCAGATTGTTTTCACCTCCAAAATCATTTGCTTCGTTTCGTGTCGTTGATGTGGGATTCATAAAGGCCCTCATGCGATGGGTCACTTCTTGTTGACATCAGCTCATTATCCAAGAAGTTGACTTAGGAACAACCCTTTCAGTACTTTGAAGCTTGCATGCCTCAATGGCAAGTTTCTCACATTCGGCGACAGGTTTACATCAATGGCCTTCGACCGAGAGATTTTACGTGGTGTTCGACGCCAAGTCATTTTTCACACCATGTGAATTGTACTATAGTACATTGAGGGTCATTGTCATTATTGGTGATTCCTCTCGTGCCTGTTAACAACTCACATCATTGGCTGGTAATCAGGCGATGTCTTTCCATGTTTGACTCCAGAACATTTTTGACATGGATCAACTTGTACTCCGAGTGAAGATTGAATGAGTTTTGAAGACCCCAGATCTAGTTTCATCCATCCGGGTTGCGACATATTCAGGAATATAAAGACATCAAGTGTACATCATTGCCAAATAGATAATCATCCAAATCAAAGGATGATGAGTCCATATCATCAATCTGTCACACAAACGATTGTCTGTCCTATGTACATGAAAATGAATTTATAAAGCTAAGCATGGGAATGCCCACCTCAGCTAGATCATGAA